>JAQGBS010004018.1:0-10779 GCA_034698545.1 Acrobeloides obliquus
GTTAAATCTGATGGGCCAGTATGAAGGCGAAGAAATTTGTGACAGAATTTTTGATGTAAGTTTTGTTGCTCATATATATTAACACGGTGGTCAAAAATGATGTTTAAAAGTTGCGAACAGAAAGTTATGATAGTTTTCATTTTTTTGTTTCAGAAAAATAAGAGTTTCTCATCGAATTCGTTATCAATTCACCCAATTCTTAAAAAAGATATTCTACACTCGAGATCTATAAAATAAAACAAAAGTTTTGTTAGCAAACTCGGTTTCATATTTTTTAAATTGCGTTTGAAAATATCGATTTTTTAAAACTTTTAAGCCTAATAACTTTTTACGATTTTAGCCCATTTTTTGAAATATTGGTGTCAAAGCGTGCATATCATATTTAAGGAAAACGTAGCGAAACACTTTTTAATTTAAGCTTAAAACTGTAAATATAAGGCTTTTTCGACTTCCATAATATCTTTTTTCAACTTTTATCTAAACGCACTCTGATATCAAAACTTGCATTTTTATCGTAATCAGGGAACTCACAAACCATATCCTGAAAAAAGAAATCGCATCAAAACCTTTTCCTTACTTAGTTTTGGGAGGGGTACCTATATTTATGCAACGAGGGAAAAACGGTTTTTAGCCATAAAATTTTCAAAGTTTGAAAATTTTTCTCAGTTTTTATGCTAATATAGTTTTTATCGTGCTATTCGATATTTTCATGCAAATTTCAGGCATTAAAAATTATTTTGCTCTACTTTGGAAGATCAAAATTGTTTAAAATTAATATTTCAAATTTTTTAGCTCTTCAATCGCATCTCTAATCCGGTTACCATGTTTCGAATCATACAAATTTGGGTCCCTATCACTTTCTTGAAGACGATCAAAGAATTTGCAAAATCCCATGGACTTCGCCAATTGGCTGATCCGGCTGGCCATCACGACTATGTTATTGTGTCAAAACGAGAAAATTCTGATGAATGGTACTTGAAAATTACGATGCGATGGATGGACCAATACAAATTGTTCGAGCTGAAATTCCATGTTCTTAAGAAATATGGCAAGGTTGTTGAATGCTCACCAATGTGCAACTGTAATTCCACTATCGGCGTTCTCAATTTTAAATACTTTGATGATCAATGAAATGTGTATGCTAAATTCTCCTCTTGCCCCAATATGTTTTGTATATATTGATTTATGACCCAGTGAAAAAAATTTGTATTTGATTTTGGTGTCGATTGTTGTCTTCTCTCATTGTTTACTACAACTTTGTATTAGCACTGAGTTTAAATTTAACCGCAGAATTATGCATTTTATATAAGGTTTGTTTTATATAAGAAGATTTATAAATAAAATACAGGGTGAGGTAAAAAAGAGATTATGATTTCTATGTGTGCAGAAAGATGCATTTTCGGCTCTATGATTTTTCGCATACGAACTTTGGTACAGCGAATTTTCGCAAAACGAATTTCGGCATATGATTTTTTCGCGCACTCGCTCTAAAAACACTCCTATAACATATGTTTTTATGCCATTCTAAACGCTATTTTTAAGCAAATTTTGAAATGATGCTCTGACGATTAAAAAGAATAAAAATCTCTACTTTATTTTTGTGTTATTTATAAATATAATCGTTTTTGATTTTGTTATTGTTTTTTTTAAATAAACGAATCTTATTGTTAAAAAATTCAAAGTCGTTTAGAATTATAGTGCAAACTCACGCTTGCGATAGCATACAAAACATCAGGAGCAGTGGTATTTTTAGAGCGTATGTACGAAAATTCGTTGTGCCAAAGTTCGTATGCGAAAAATCATAGTACCGCATTTTGTGTAAAATATTGTCTTTTGACATGATTCTTTTTTCAAAACGTAGAAAATCGAATTCTCTAAATTGTTTAAAAAGAGCTAGGTAAAAAGACAATATTTTACCCAAGAAAATACAATTTTCCTGCAAACATAAAAATCATAAAATTCTACTTTTTGCCTCGCCCTCTAATATATTATTAAAATCCCTCTAATATATTACTAAAATAGCAATAAATATTTTTACAATCTCAAAAATCGATTCAATTTATCCGACATGCTTCCCTGTCGATGAATAAAGAAGTAGCTATTCCAATCTATATAAATTTTCTTTTCGTAATACTCATATCTACTTTGCCAAGTGATTTTATCAATTCTTGGATATTTATATAGAGCAAACGTCAGAGGCCATCCATCAGCAGGGTAGTCAGATGAATTTTCAAATTTAAATTTTTTTTAAACTAAACTTAAAGGTAATATATATCTAAAAAATCCTGTCCTTATGGGGTCAAAAAACTTTCTTGATTTTTTCGAACGAAACTCACTCTTAAAGGGTTTTTCATGCAAGAAACACGATTTTGATGTTATTATCGCAAGAGACGATATCTCGAAAATTCGAACCTTGGTGGGAGTAGTGTTAAGCTGAAAACGCTCAGAAAATTTATATTTTTTGGCGAAAATTATGTTGTAATCCCTAGTTTAGGAAAAAACCAGGCGAATTTTTTTGTTGCAAAATTTTTGTTTATAAACTGAAAATGCTGATTTTTGGTAAGATGGCATATTGGACTTCAGTCTTTTATGTTATAGGTGTTGGTTTGATTCCGCCAGAGTTTATTTTTTTAATATTAAATAAAGTTTATATTTGTACACAAAATATGCTGGGCAAAATATGTTTATTTTTGAGAAAGCCAAAATTCAAAGACAATCAAAATCTCGAGTCAAAGTCACATTTTGACAAATCTTCAGCCATGTAGACAAAATAAACATGACAACAAAAAATAGGAACTCAATTTTTGAAGCCATTTTTTAATATTCCAGAAATACCGTATTTCCTCTAATAGAACCCCAGGGGTTCTATTAGAATAAAAAAGTTTTTCAACTTGTTTAAAAAATCGAGTTTCATTGGTTGATAGCATTTCGGATAGCTGGGAATTTGGGCTATCTAAAATGCTGTCGACCAACGAAATCCGATTTAAACTCGATTTTTTAAACAAGTTGAAAAAACTTTTTCTCTAATAGAACCCCAAGGGCTCTATTAGAGAAAAAGCCCTTGGGGCTCTAAAAAGGAAATACGGTATACGAATTATAGACCGTTTCACTGGAAAATCACAAAAGTTGGGGCTCAAACCCGTTTTAAATGAGACAACTGACCCACCCGCCCCGTCGTCGAAAAATGAACCCTAAAAATGACTCCAAAAATACATTTCCACATCGGTTTTTTGCTCAAATTGGAGAAAATTCGAAACGAGTTATGCCATTCGACTCAGCTCGCCGAGACAAATAGAACGAATACCATAACATGAGATTTTTTTCGAACCCATGGCCGAGTGGCTAAAGATTTCATCCAATTTTAGCACAAAAAACCGCTGTGCTTCATCAAAGACATTTTTTGAAAAATTTCGCTGCATTTTGGTACACAGTAATCGAATAAAAATAACGTCAATGTCTCAAATATATTTTCCAGATCACAGAAAAACAAACTTGACACCAAAATATATATACTTACGCAAATAATAATGCAATGCAGTTGTAATATAAACATAAGTCAAGACAAAAAAAAGAACGTAAGATATCCATAGAGACAATAAAAAATATTCAAATTACAATCAAGCTCACATAATAATATATATGATTTACTTATTTATTTCAATGGTGTGTTCAGCCACTGGTGTTTCAAACATTGGGCGGCGGTGGCACGTTCTTCACTGTCATAGGCTAACATTGGGAGTAGGAAAGCTGCAAAATCTCGAGCTCTTTCGAATGGCCAACCGTATTTTTGAGTAAGGACTTCGACCATAGACCACGGCTTTAGATGAGTTATGTGCTGGAGGCGACCGTTCTGAAAATTTTAGATTAGTTTAAAAAAAGGTATAAAATTCAGAATTTTTCGAAACGAGTTTTTAATAAAGTTTAAAAAATTTCATCAATATGGGTTATTTGAAAGAAATAAACATTTTCCCAGGTTCATAGTTAGTATAACATTTTTCATGGCTAGCTTTACGAAAAATGTCGGGAAAATGGGTAAGGAAGCCGCCCGTCCGATCTGGCAAGTTAAGCAACGTTGGGCCTACAGGTTCGATCCTACTAGGGGAAAATTTTGATATACAATGGGCTCATGGTTTTCGTTGTAATATGTAAACTTTTTAAAAAATTTTTCTTTAAACTTTTTAAACTACATTTTTTGGTTAAACATTAACGGTGAAAAAATCCGGTTACCTTAGTGAAAAATTCTCTCCAGTGAGTGCCCTTTTTATAAGTTGAAGCTGGTATGCTCCCCAAGAGCTCAATAACATGTGCCAAGTGATCTTCGTCTCGGCTATAAGTAGATCCAGAATGTGGCTCGAACAAATAATCTCCCGTCGCAAGTTCAAATGCCTGAAAAATTGTTTGGTGTAAAAAATGTTTCGATTCAAAATTTGAACATACCATACACGCTGTTGACCAAATATCAGCTGGTGTGCCATATCCAGCGCCAATAATCACTTCTAGTGCTCTGTACTGACGAGTTTGGATGTCTTCGGTGAAATGGTGGTGCTGAAAATATAAAAAATAATTTTTTATAGCCTAAAAATGTATAGGATAGATTTTTTGAGGTGAGGTTTGACCCAAAATGAGGTTGATACGATTTTTAAAACTTAAAAATGAGTAAAAAAATTTTTAAACAAAAAATTATGGAGGGGAATTAAAAAACTTTCAGTAAAATGCGGCAAAAATTGGTGACTACGGTAAAGCACTAGGACATTTTATCGCAAAGTGTCAAAGATCATTGGTTCGAATCCCACTTGCGCCCATTTGCTGCCCCTGCTCAAAATTCGCATATTTTTGCCGGTGAAAAGGATTTTCACTTTTTTTAATTGGAAATCTTTAGACAAAACTCAATTTGTTACACTTACCGTCCAACAAGCATTTCCCAAATCGGCAATTTTTACGTCAAAATCTTGGTTAAGTATTAAATTTCCGAGATTCTCTGGTGAATTCTCGTCCAAATCTCTGGGTGACGCAAAAGGAGATGTACCTAGCATATGGAAGAGTGGATGTGGTTGGCCGCCCAAATCTGTTGGCCTGGCTCGTCCTAGAAATTGTTTAAAGTATGATAAAACTTTTGGTACTACTAAGGATTAGCGAGCCCACTTACCGTGTTTTTTTCAACAAATTTTTTTAGCGTTCCTCTTTGGAAATGACCTCTCTAGAGTAATTTTATGCGGGAAATCGATTGCACACATTCTCGAACCTTGAAAATGCTTCCCTGACCCCGATTCAGGTTATTGTATTAAAGCAAAATGATCAAAATTCGAATTTTTCCATTTTCGCTTCAATACAATATCCTGAATCGGATCAGGAAAGCATTTTCAAGGTCCTAAAATGTGCACAATCGATTTCCAGCATAAAGTTACTCCTAGAGAGGTCATTTCCAAAATAAAAAAGATAAAAAAATTTTTGAAAAAAATCACGTTAAGTGGGCTCGCTAATCCTTAGTAGTTCCACTTTGTACCTTGGCCTTCTCCTTCTTCTTCTTCTCTATCCGATCCACTGTCATCTTCATCATCTTCTGGTTCTTGCCTCTTTTTGTGGTTGTTAGTATGATCCATGGCTTTAGCCAATTCTGTATCAGATAATGGAGATACGGAAGTTCTCTGTTGGGGTTCTTTAACACATCCATTTGGTATAGGGATTCCATCGGACATCTCAACATCTTGTACCCGAGTTGACTCTAATGGAGAATTTTCATTTTTCTAAAAAGTTTTGAATTTAGACATTTTTTGGAAATTTAGATTTTAGGGCAAAATGGGTGCAAGAGCAAAAAATAAAGAAGCCATCAGGTTTCAACAATTTTGTAAGCCCAGTTCGTTTCAATGTCAAAATTTTCGGGACATCATAACGCAGTAGATAAAAAAGGCGCTCGTTCGATCTGGCAAGTTAAGCAACGTTGGAACAATCAGATTCGATCTCGCTAGGGAAAAAATTTTGATTTTCATCAAGAAAATAATGTTAAGCAAAAATGGATTTAACGTTGTGATCGTTATTTTCTTGAAAATCAAAATTTTTACATCCTCGGGATCGAACTTGACTATCTCAACGTTGTGTTACCATCGTGTTCCTTGCATAAAAATACCCGTATACAAAAATTTTCATCAATTTTGAATGTTGAAAAAAAACACTTCAAGCGAGATCGAATCAGAATCTTCAGTATGAGTATTTGACATCCTACCACTTGACTATGGGCATGCAAAACTTTTGAAGTTCAGAAACAGGTTATTTTTGTTCGTTTCTGTATAGAGTATTAGAGGGCACAACAATTAAAGCTACAGGGTGAGTAAAAAAGTTGTGATGCATTGTTGTGATTTTTGAGGCCCAAAAATTTTTTTTCTAAAAATGACCCATATAGGGGTGATTTTATACGAGGAATCGATTGCGCGCATTTTCTATGCATAAAAAAATTTCCTTGACCCCGATTCAGAAAATGGGGCCAGTGTATTAGGTTTTGCAAAATTATTAAAAAATAGAAAACGTTAAACATAAAAGAAAACTCAAAAAACTAATCATATTTCTGAATTAGGATCAAGGAAATTTTTTTATGTTTAAAAAATGCGCACAATCGATTCCCCTGCATAAAATTACCCCGTGTATGGGTCATTTTTAGAAAAAAATTTTCCGATCCCAAAAATTTTTCGGGCCCCAAAAATCACAACAATGCACTTTTTTACTCACTCTGTACAATGCACATCACCACCACCATATCAAAAAATGATAATAAATAAACAAGGAAAGTAAAAAACAAAAGTTGAATCAAAAATTGGATAAACATTTTTTGATTTTTAGCTCATTATTGTGATCAATTTTTTCAAAATTCAAATTTTATCAATGATTTGAGATTGATTTTGAAAAAATTTTAGTTTAGACCTAATTTTAAATTCAAAATTGATTTTAAGTCGTTTTTATCAAATTTAGGCCAAATATCGATTTTGAGCTCAAAAATCATTTGTTAAACAATTTTTTGACAAAAAAAAATCGATTTTGCAGTTTTTTTTAAAAAACGTCCAAAATCATATACCACTCGGAAAAAACTTTATGTAAAAATTATAGATTCTGAAAATTCATGAAAAATGGAGGATTTTTTATTTTTACAGCATATTCTGAATCGTTGTAGTTTTCGAGGTAATTGCGTTTGAAATTGTTCATGTTTTCGTTGTAATAAACAAACTTGAATTTTTTCGCTCGATTCAGAACATGCTGTAAAAACAAAAAATGCTCTATTTTTCGAATATATAATTTTTACATAGTTTTTTTCCGAGTGGACTGGTCCTATAACTCTGTGCAGGTTAGACACCAAAATTTGCATACACACAACAACACCTAACTATATACCTGCTCAGTACTCATTCTCAACTCTTTTAGTGCCTTTTGCGTCTCGTCATCATGGTCCCGGTCAGAAGGAGGCGAGAGCGACTCGTCGCGATCGCCTCGCTCTTTCTCCACTTTAGCCGGTTTTGGCACGACTACTGGTGTGTTATTGGGCGTCATCGGGGTGGAGTTCACGGATCCCGTTTCTGGGGTATCTTCGGGTGTTTCACACACATCCAATGGTGGGACTATGCGTGGGATGGTGGGGAGTTTTTCACCGAATAGGTATGGTGGTGGTGCTGGTTTGGGCTTAAATGTTGAGCCCAGCTGAAATTAGTGATTTTGATTTTGAAAAAATCGTAAAAAATTATCCATTTTGAGATCAAATCCGATATTTTATGTCCCATTTTTTGAGGATCAAAAATCGATATGCCCGTTATAAATTATACTTTTGATGATGGCAGAAGCTCCTCCGGATTCACCTCCGGGTCCACTTGTAGCCCTTCCATTTCCTTTAGCTGCTGTTCTAATAGCTCGCGCTGCTTCTTTCGCTTCTTCTTGAGCTTCTTTTTCTTTGACTTAGAGATCCCTTCTTCCATCTAAAAAATTTTTCTAAGTAAAGTCTGTTTCACAGAGAGGTTCCAAAAAGCATAGCCTAGTGAATAGCATCACAGAAATCGAGTTTGAAGGCCCGGGGTTCAATTCTGCTCGGAGCCAAATCTTCTTGCATCGTTCAAAATTGATGAAAATTTTTGCCTAGAGCCAATTTTATGTGAAAAACACGATGATGATATTATTTTTTCATGAAAATTTTTATAAAAAATAGAAAAATCAATTTTTTACCTATTTCTTGAAAAACATCAAGATTTAAGTAAAAATAGATAAAAAATTAATTTTTCTATGTTTAACAAAAATTTTCATGAAAAACTGATATCACCATTGTGTTTTTCACATAAAATTACCCCTAGGCAAAAATTTTCACCAATTTTGAACGATGCAAAAAGATTTGGTTCCGAGTGAGATTGAACCCAGGTCTTCAAACTCGAAGTATGTGATGCTGTCCACTAAGCTATGCTTTTTAAAACCTCTCTGTGAAACAGACTTTATGTAGATAATCTCTTCAAAAATCAATTTTACAAACCTTTTTCTTAAAACTTTGTGGCACAGTACTAATCGCACTGCCTGACATCTTATGCCCCAACTTTCCACATAATATTGCATGCCCGGCCGTTCTTCTAACTTCATCATGAGACATTGTTATGAGAACATTTTCAGGCTTAATATCTGTGTGAATGATCTGGCACTTGTCGTGTAGGTAATGTAAGCCTTCGAGGACTTGCTTGACGATTTTTCTGACCAGTTCGAGTGGCAAGCCTTCATATTGAGAGCGGATAATTAATTTTAATAAGTTGCATCCGAGAACCTGAAATTTTTTATATAAAAAACTCGGAGCTACTACACAATAGGGAGAGGGGGAAGCATAAACGTGAAAAAATATCAAAATGTTTTTTCTGAACATAACCTCTCTAGGAGTAAAAACATGCGGGCAATCAAAATTTGACATTTTCGAAGCGAAAAACACTTCCCTGGTTCAGGAAAGGCCTGTGTATTGAAGCAAAAAGTCGCAAAAAATTCTAATGATCTGATTTATATTTAGGTTTAAAATTTTGATAGCCAATAGCGCAGTAGCTAAATCTGATCTGGTAAGTTAAGCAACGTTGAGCCCACTAGGTTCGACCCTACTAGGGCTAAATAATGTTAGACAAAATTTCTAACGGTCTGATTTATATTTATTTTCTTGAAAATCAAAAACTTGGCACTATCGGGGATCTAATCTGGTTGTCTCAGCGTTGCTAACATGCCAGATCGGACGATATTCTTCTTTATCCACTGCGCTATGGACTTACAAAAATTTTATTTGTATCGTAAACGAACTATATAAACACAAACTTACTTCAAAAACCATGCAAACATGGGTCCCGTTAACACCGGTAACATGAAATTCGTCTAATAACTGGACAACTCGTTGCCTCATAGGGTCTTCCGTATCACTGTCTCTAACTGCATGGAGCAGCTAAAAATCAATATTTTAAAAATGTCCAAGATAAATTTTGTAGAGCTGGCCAAAATGAAGACAAACGTCAATGATATAGTCGAAATTTTTTTTGGCTATCAGGGAATTTTTTTTATTAAATCAGGCAACGTGTACATTGAAACGAAGAGAAACGTCAATCCTTATATAGTTTTTTAACGCATCCCTGCGTGGTCGTATGACGGTTTTTTGATCAAGTTTTTTCTAGAGATTACATTTTTTCAGTTGGGTGTACATTGAAACGAAGGGTTGCAGAGGTTGCAAAAAAACTTTTTTGTGGCACCCTTTAATTTTATTCATTCAAATCGATGCCAGAGTCAATTTGGTCGGCCACCTCTACAATTTTGCTATTACTTTTATCTCATCCAAGGCAGCTTCTGTATAATGCTCGGCAGATTTGACAATCTTCAGCGCGACGAATCGTTTACCCGTGGTGTCCCAACACAACCAGACCGTTGAAAAATGCCCCCAACCAAGTTTTCTTATGACATGATACCTTAAAAATTGGTTTTTATTATTCAAGTGATAAATTAATCAAACCTCTTATTGAAGACATCTCCAATATTCACTGGATGGTATCCACCTTTTCTGTAATCCTTGGGATCTTCTTGTTCTTCATCATCACTACCCAAGACTTCTTCCTAAAATATAGATATTTAATCGTTTATAAAACATGCTAATTTTGGGCAAAATCGCTTTCTCGCATAAAATTATCCCTAAAAAGTGACATTTTTATTTTATCGAAAAAGCTAATATGCAAAAGTTCGATTTTCTAAAAAAAATAAAAGCATTTGTACGCAAAAATAACGTGTTTCCCGCATAAAATTACCCCAAATGGAGTCCTTTTTTGAGAAAATTTCGAAAAATAAAGTTTTTCGATTTTAGAAACGTTCAATGGGGGTATAAAAGCCGACAGTAGCTCCAAAAATCCTCTTACCTGAGGAAATTCTTCCTGCTCGACATCGAAAGCATGAGATCCACTTCCAGCACTTGGTGATTCACCACCACCTGGCGGCAAATCTAGAGATTCTCTTTCTCCTACATCATAATTTACTCCATAATGACTCATAATTTCTGGAGTAGGTATAGGAAAGCGATCTGGATCAATCTCCCATGGAGGAGGCGGTATAGGATGGCCCATTGCTCTGGCGTCAGCTTTCGCCTAAAAATGTATATTTTAAATAAAAAGAGACATCATTTTTTTAAATTTTCCAATTTTTGGTACTACTAAGGATTAACGAGCCCACAAAAAACCCAAAAAAACTCGTTTTCATGTTTTGTCAATGCGCGCAATCGATTTCCCGCATAAAGTTACCCCTAGAGAGGTCATTTCC
>JAQGBS010004019.1:0-10778 GCA_034698545.1 Acrobeloides obliquus
TGAATCAGTCCGATCTTTGTTGATGGCTGTAATCCAAATGTTTGCTTTCATAAATCTTACGTTTTTTTGACGTTTGCCAACAGATAACAGACTTTTATGAAGAGGTTGAAAAATTTTTTTGAAAATCTCCAGTACAGTTGCACAGACCCCGGTCCAAAATTTTTGTTTTTATTTTTTTCCCCTCCGCAGTTTGGCGACCTCTTTTTTAGACCTTATAAAAAAATCGGTCCCCGGCGCCAGGGGCCGATGACCTACCCCCTTTCCGCCCCATGACTTACCCCCTCCCCACCTCATGACTCACGCCCTCCCCACCTCATGACCTACCCCCCCCCGGTCGAATTTTACCGGAGGTACCGGGGTTGTGCAACTGTGATCTCCAGAGCTGCAAAAGTTGTGTTGGACTGGCGGGTGTTGAACCTTCATTCTTGGTTTCTGCTTTCCGTTTTCGCGTCGACGCTTGTTTAGAACCTATTGCTCTATTGCAGCCAACAAATGTTTGACTTCGTAAACTTCATTAAAGCTTTTTTTCTTGTACTCTTCGCGAATTTACGTGTTATTTTCCTTTACCGTGCATAGAAAATTTAAAATTTTTCGATTTTCGCTTCAATGCACACACTTCGATTCCCTGATACAGGGTCGATTATCAAATTTGCGCTCCTCCAAATCATTTTCAGGCAGAAAATTAAAAAATGTTCGATTTTCGCTTTAATACACACACTCCGCTTCCCTGATTCAGAGTCGATCATCAAATGGTTGTACTTTTGAGAATTTTTATCATCTTTTTATTTCCATAAAGTATCGCTTACATAAAACGACTCATGTTTAATTCATATTTTCTTTCCATTTTCTGTCTTTGAAAATTTGAAATTCCAGATCAAAGAAGGCGAAAGGTGCTCAAATTTATAGTCTTGTTCAGGCGTTTCCGTGAGGAAAAAAGTATCTCTTTTTTTGCTGATATTCGAAAGATTCATGAAAAATGGAGCATTTTTTTGTTTTTACTTCATCTTCTGAATCGTTGTAGTTTTTGAGAGAATTGCGTTTAAAATTTTGAATTTGTGTACAAGCTCTTCGTTGTAATACACAAACTTTTTTGAATCTGTTTGTGGGAAATTCGATTTTTCGCCAATTTGTAAAAGTGCGACTGCGTTGAAAGGGACCAAGCGGGGCATCGAACATGCCAAAGGGTCCCAATTAGGCTTAGGCCTAGGCTTAAGCTTAGGAACAATCGCTAATGGTTTCTTTGAATCGCTAGCGGTTTCTTTTCAAGAAACCGTTAGCGATTCTGAGTGTGAAGTTAGCTTAAAATGAAATCTAATATTACAACGAAAACATGCACGTGCATGTTTCTACTATAATTTGTAACTTGCATCAATTAAAAGTTGTTTATTGAATCAGATAATTTTGAATAATCACTTCAATAAACAACTTTTAATTTATGCAAATTTTAGTAGAAACATGTACGTACACGTTTTCGTTTTCCCCATAGCCGAGTGGCTAACGCGCTCGGCCTTCACCCAAAAGGCTCGGGTTCGATCCCGCGCCAAAAAATCATTTTTTTATTTTGTTGTCAAAAGTCATGAAAATTTTTGCATATCCATATCTTTATGCGGGGAACACGATGGTGCTATTTTTTTCCATGAAAACTTTGGAAAAAATCGAAAAATATTTTTTTGGAGATTTTTTGATTTTCCAATTTTTCCAAAAATTTTCATGGAAAAATAATAGCGCCATCGTGTTCCCCAAATAAAAATATGGATATGCAAAAATTTTCATAAATTTTGACAACTAAAGTAAAAAAATGACTTTTTGGAGCGGGATCGAACTCGCGCTTTTTGAGTATGAGCAGGTGCTTTAGCCACTCGGCCATATGCACAATTTTGTTTCGATCATAACTTTTTACTGTTAGATTTTCAAGTAGTGCCATAAAAGTAAAAAATGCTACAAACTTTGTGCTCTATCACATGGTATCATTTCCCCAAAAGTAGACTGGTGCTTTGAACCTCTCGAAATGCGTAAATAGGAAAACATAATTCCTCTTCCAATAGAACTCTATCATAGCTTAAAGCCTATCCCATTGACAATTTGCATTATGGGTTGATTCATTTATGTAGACTGAGCCATTTTCCCTGCTCCTAATTCCACGACCTAAAAAGGAACGACTTGGATGAGGCAATTTATGGTAGTGGTAGCCCTTTAGGTCATTAGGAAATGCATTTTATCCTTTTTTTGCTTCCTCTTTCAATATTGTTTTGTTGGCGCAGTTGGATAGAGTACCTTTTTTTAATCTAAAGTTACAGGGTTCGAGCCCCTTGTGTGTATGTGTAGCTTGTTGCCTTTGGTTTTTTAAAAACTTATTTTGAATTCGAATCCCGTTTCGAATTTAAAGTCGTAGGCTTAGGCTTAGCCCTAATCATCGGTCTAAGCTTAGGCCTAGGATTAGGCTTACAAGTTAGCCATAAGCCTCGTTCTAAGCTTAGGCTTAAGCCTAGGCCTAAGCCTCGGTCTAAATCTAAGCCTCGTCACTTTAGCCACTCGACCATGGGCTCGAAAACCTCATGTTATGGTATTCATTCTACTCGTCTCGACGAGTTGAGTCGAATGGCATGACTCATTTTTTTAAATTTCGAATTTTCTACACATAAAAATCCACTTTTTTTAGCCACCCTGTATAAAAGTAAAAAAACTTTACTTATAACCCCGGAAGGAAAACTTTTTTCACTTTTGATCCTTTTCTACACGAAAATCATGCAGCTGAAAAGACCATGGATTATTTACCCTGAATCACAAATACTAGAGAGAGGCACGTGGCAAAAATTCTTGGTGGCGTAGAGATTAAACTCCTCTAGAAGTTGACAATGTTATGGAAGGAAATTTTTCATCATGGCTTAACTCGGACAGCTTTCGAGTAACAAGGAAATTTTGATGTTCGTTTGTTCATTTCTGGCTTAAATGCCTTCAATTGAGCCGTTATTATATTCTAAGATTTTTTAAAATAAACTTTTCGGAATTACAGATTAAACTCGTCTAGAAACAAACTTTTCGAGAAAACCGAACTTTGGGTGTCACAAAATTTTGTAAGGATACTTATTTTGATAATGAATTTGATCGATCGCTAGAAAGATTCGTTCAAAATCTCTTTTACCCAAGTTGTAGAGCTTGATTTCTTCTACAATTTTCTTAAAGGTGACTTTTGATGAAAATCGATAGAAAAGCGAGAAAATCGCACGAAGAAGTAATAACCCTTACAAAATTTTGTGTCACATGTTGTTACATAAAGCTCTGTTTTTAAAAACTCCTACACATCTCGGTTTTTTCTGTCCAACGAAACTGCTAAATGAGAGAGGAGCGTTGAAGTGAGACCGATGAGGTAAAATTGAATTCGCGTATTCCACTCAGACTTCTTATGATTTTATGCTCGAATATATGAGGCTATGGGATTCGAATGCATGTTGAACAAAGTGTTTTTGCTCAACCCATCTCTTGTCGGACCACACAACAAGAAGTATTTTCGCATCTTCTTTGAATAAAATTTTTTTGGTTTATTAGATAAGAATTTTATTAGTATATTTTTGAGATAATTGCGTTTGAAATTTGAATTTGTGTTCGTGTTTTCGTTGTAATATACAAATTTGTTTGAATTTTTTACGGAAAAATCGATTTTTAAAATTTTCATAAAATGAACATTGTAGTAATTTTTTATAACTCGCCGAGACGAACAAAATGACACCAAAATTATCCAATTTGAAAATTGTTTTGGGCTATTGAAAGGAAAACATGAATCAGAATTTTCGTTTCAATAACCCAAAACAATGTTCAAATTGGATAATTTTGGTGTCATTTTGTTCGTCTCATTTAAAGAATATTGTCCGAAAAATCAAATTTTTGCTCAAAAATCGAATTTTGGTCGAAAAATTGAATTTTTGGTGAAAAATAAAATTTTTTTATCAAAATTCGATTTTTCACAGAAATCGAATTTTGATCAAAAAAGGGGAGGGGACCCCCGATGAGTAGGTCCCCCACCACCTCCACCAAAAAATGACATTTTTTTAGCTTGAGGTAGTCTTCTGCACCCAATTTTCATATGTTCGACGGGGTCTATGCGTGATCACTCCTCAATTTTGGGCCCATGAGTGCGTGGTCCCTCCTCAATTTTGGGTCCGTGCGTATATGGGTCAGGGGGAGACCCCCCCCCCCTTGCCGACCTATGGTAAGGCTGATGTAAAACATGATATGGGGATAAAAAATTTATTTTGAAGGATACCTCCATGATTTTGGTGTCATTCGATTGCTACGAAATCCAGCTTTCTAACGACACCAAAACTATATTGGCTGTGTCGGAGGAGAAACCCTCAAAAATATACAAATTGTATGGTTTTGAGGATTTCTCTGGATGTCAACTTTCGAAACATCAAACGACCTATAACATCCCTACTTCAGACCCAAATAAAGCCTTTCTTTTTCACATTTGCATTCGATGCAACTAGTGAGCAACCAATTCTTTATGCAAAATACAAACATAGAGCGATGAACATATGCCCGACACACATAATTCAGTTGTTTAGGCACGCGTTTTCTCGTCACAAAAACTATCAAATTCATTCATATGCCTATCAAAATATCATCTTATTATTTTCAAGTTTTTCTCTTATACAGGGTGTGCGGAAATTATCCGTCCCTTATAGTAAGATATATCTAGATCCTTTTTTCGCCATAACTTTGGATGGGAACAACCATACACCGAGATCTTGGTGCCCTTTTAAAGCTACAAATGTGAGCTTTAAAAAGACACCAAGATCTCGATGCATAGATGGTACTAAGGCCGGCCGCAAGTTGTCGTCGTACTTTGGTATCGTACCGTTGTACCTTTCTGTCGTACCGTGGTACGACAAAAAGTACTTGCGGTCTCGAGTCGTACTTTTTAATGCATTTTGAATGAAAAAGTACGACAACTTGCGGCTTCATGCGGTGGTACGACAATTTGCGGTCGGCCTAACAACAGTTATTGTTAAAAGTATCCGACAATAGGTGATCGGAGGCTAATTTCCGCACACCTTGTAGGTTTAGGTTTGTGCTTAGGCTTGGGCTTAGACTTACAGGGTGTGCGGAAATTATCCGTCCCTTATAGTAAGATATATCTAGATCCTTTTTTCGCCATAACTTTGGATGGGAACAACCATACACCGAGATCTTGGTATCACTTGAAAACCACAAACGTGAGCTTTAAAAAGACACCAAGATCCCGATGTATAGATGTTCCTAACAACAGTTATGGTGAAAAGTATCCGACAATAGGTGGTCGGAGGATAATTTCCGCACACCCTGTAGTTATGAGATTTAATAGAATGTTTTTTTTATGACAGCTAACAAATGTTTAGGCTATCCGACAAGTGTTTGCCTTTTCAATGTCACATATTTTCAGGTTGATCATCAAAAACATATACTTCCACTCTACATATTATGACCTGAAAATAGCTGCTCAAAATGAAGGTAATAGCTAAGAGGCTGAAGAAATATTTCTACGAGAGTCGATGGTTATTCTTGTTAATTTTACAATTCTCAAAGATAGTGAATGCTAGCTATGATGAGAGAAGGCTGTACGAAGACTTGATGCGAGATTATAATAACCTCGAAAGACCGGTTGCGAATCACTCACAGCCTGTTACGATCTATTTAAAAGTGTCGCTGCAACAGGTATTTATGTTACCGTTTTATTTGAAAATTCAGTTTTCTCTGAAAATCGACGCCTACGAGCATGAAAACGATGCTTAAGCCCAAGAAACCCACCTGCCTAAACGTCTGGACCTTAGCCTAAGCCTTAGACCTAAATCTAAGCGCATAAAATAAATATCTAAGCTTAGGCATCGATTTCATGTACCTAGACCTAGATCTAAGACTAAGGCCCAGGTGCTTAGGCAGGTGGATTTCTCGGGTTAGGCCTCGTTTTCATGCGCTTAGGCGTCGTTTTTCATGCGCTATGGCGTCGATTTCATGCACTTAGGCTTAACCCTAAGGCTCAGGCACTTGGGTTTCTTGGGTTAGGCATCGTTTTCATGCGCTTAGACGTTCTTTTTTCATGAGCTTAGGCGTCGATTTTCAGAAAAAAACTGAATTTTCAAATAAAACGGTAACATATATAAAAAGTTAACAATGAAATTCTTTTAAAATTTTAGCTTATTGATGTTGACGAAAAAAATCAAATTGTTTATGTGAATGCTTGGCTTGATTTTGTATAACATTTTGTTATGTAAAACACCTAACCGGGCAAATTATTTTCAGACATGGAACGACTACAAACTTCGTTGGGATAAAGAAGAATATGGTAACATAACAGATGTTCGATTCCCAGCTGGGAAGATTTGGAAGCCTGATGTTTTGCTATACAATAGGTTAACTACTATTAACACTTATTTTTAGACGTGGCTATTTTTAGCGTTGATGCAAATTTCGATTCAACCTATCCAACTAATATGGTGGTCTATCATACGGGTGATATTTCATGGGTACCTCCAGGGATTTTCAAAATCAGTTGCAAAATTGATATTAAGGTAAAAAAAAGAATTAAAAAATTTTAAAAAACGAAAGTTTATTTGTAGTGGTTTCCATTCGATGAACAGAGATGCTTTTTCAAATTTGGCAGCTGGACCTATGATGGAAAGTAAATCTTTAATAGCATCAGTTTTGTGAAAAATCGAATTTTGGTCGAAAATTGAAATTTTTTATGAAAAAGTGAATTTTCAAAATCGAATTTTGGTGGAAAAATTGAATTTTTGTTTTTTATTGATTTTTATAGCAAACTGGACTTACAACCAGCCAAAGGTGGCTTTGACATATCAGAATATTTGCCTAATGGTGAATGGGCATTACCAAGTAAGGGGATCTTTTTGAAATATTCCTCCTACACCACCAAAAATATGTCTTTATCACAATTTTCATTCAAATTGGCCTTGGTGACTTTTTATACACTTCTTTTTTTAGTGACGACAGTTTCAAGAACTGTGAAATTTTACGATTGTTGTCCGGAGCCTTATCCAGATCTTACTTTTTGTAATTTTGATTTAAAAAAAATTTAAACTGACTCAATTTTCAGACTTGCATATGCGTAGAAGAACACTGTATTACGGTAATATCCTACTATATTAACCCTCAAAACAATTCTGGGGTCTGTGAAAAACGTAAAAAAATTCATATCTCGGCGAATTTTTTAATGCGGTCTTTTTTAGGTTAGGTCATGGGCCTTAGTGCCTTTTTTCCACATGTTTTCGTTTCAAAAATCGAATTATCGGATGAAATATTAGAATCCGCGTGTGTATCGAAACGAAAACATGTGGAAAAGATGCACTAAGGTCCATGACCTGAAAAAACTGCATCAAAAATTCGTCGATTTCGCCGAGATATGAATTTTTTACGTTTTTCACGCGCTCAACCCCCGGGACTCCTGTATAAAAACGCTAATATAAACATTTTCAGGCTTCAATCTTATTATGCCTTGTATTTTGACTACAACCATGTCCTTACTCGGGTTTACACTTCCACCAGATGCTGGAGAAAAGATAACTTTGCGTAAATTTTATTTAAAAAAATAGTAAATACACTCCTGTACAAAAATATAAGTTCACTCGTTTTTTTGGGGTTTTCCGTTCTTAAAGTTGAAAAAGAAGAGTTGAAACTTTTTTGATAGAAAGATTAGAGGCTAAAGTTGAACGAGTTGTTTAGATGGATCTTTTAGCTTTTGAGGTGGTTTGGATAAGCGCTTTAATAGGTTTATTAGATACAGGTCACTCCAAAAATAACTGCCATGGGAGTGCATAGTGTGTAGTGTACGAATATACCCCGTGTTACTAATAAGAGTGGGGTCCCTGTGGAGATATGGTGTGAAGAATACACATTCCTCAACCCCCTAAGGCTAAGGATCCCACATTCATCCTAGTTAATCTCTGGCTATACGAGGTCTAGGCCAAAAGTGTCATGACAAAAATTTCTATTTTTTGCTGTCGGAACGATTTTTTGCTAAACATATCGTTTTAACCTCTAATCCTTCTATTAAAAATGGAAAATCTGACTTTTCTTTTCAACTTTAAGGACCGAAAAACCCAAAAAAGTGCACAGGAGTGTATAAAATTTTTTAGAGATCACTGTACTTTTGTCTATTTGTTTCTTCCTTAGTATTTTATCCGAAATGTCACCGCCTACTTCTGAAGCAGTGCCTTTGTTAGGTAATTTTAGTAGGGGGAGGGGGACAATGGCAACTCACAAATGTCGATTTTCTATATTTATTTTTGAAGCTCTTTCAGTTGGAAGAGCTCCAAAAATTTTTAAACATGGACCCCCATTATGATTGTTCATCAAAAAATCACCAAATTTTTTAGGAATCTTTTTCTCTAGTTGTATGATTATTGTTACAGCATCGGTAAGCCTCTTTTTGTCTACGCTTTTACTAACAGAACCTTTTAGACCGTTTTTACTGTCTATGTGCTCAACTTGTAAGCTGTTTTCCTAAATTATAATGTTGTAACACTCTCTTTTTTAGACATCACCGAACGCCTACGACTGACATGGGAAGAACAGTAATCAACTATGTTAAAAAAATTTTTTAAAATAATTTTTAGACGAAAGCTCTTCTACTCTATTGGTTCCCATACCTGTTACGAATGGAACGACCTGGTATAGACCTAAAATGGGCCTCATTACCGCCTTTATTATCATGCTCAAAGCCGAAACGACACAGCGAATCTCTCATTCGAAATATCAAAGAAGTTGAATGCGGGTCGATGTAAGTAATCACCTATATTATGAAGATATTGGGTTGTTCAAAAAAATTATCCTGACTGATTCAGGGAAAGGTGTATAAGGTGCTTTTGAGCGTTACGTCGAATATTTACCAAAATGCGCGCAATCGATTCCCCGCCTAGAAAAATCCCCGAATGAGGGTTTTTCAGTTTGGTAAATATTCGACATAATGCTCAAAAGTACCTTATTTATTGAACAACCCAATACATCAATAATGGGTACTACTCAACATTAGCTGCCGCAAATGTCAGGGCTATTTTCCAGAAAAAATTTTTATCAAATTTTCTAAAAAACCTTATATGGGTTTTTCGATGCGGGGAATCTAAAAACGCACTCTCGATGTCTGAAAATTTTTCTTGACTCTATATCGACTAGCACCTTGGCTCCAAAAGGGGTTTTTTATGTCTTAAAAGTGTCATTTTCTTGAGCCCAAAATAAGAAACGAGAAATATCGTCTTCCTTGGAAGCTTTGATTCTTCGAAGAAGGTAGTGAATGCTGGCCATTGAATTTGGATGTCCATCAATGGTTGGGGTCCACTTGTTAATAGTACTATGTCCTCTTATGGAGTTTTGAGTCTCTTGGCTTTTGGCTCAGTTGACGAAATAGAAATATGGTTGGACTTCTCAGTCTTTCCTTTTTCGGAAACTGATGGCTTCTGCTTTTTAGCTTTCATTTCAACAGTTTCAAGATCTCACAATGCTTCAAAGCCAAGAACTTCAACCAAATACACTCGAGCAATAAAGCGTCCAGTAAATGTCCAAAAGTCATCTGGGTTGACATAGAAAGTTGAAATATGGCTTCCGATTTCACCGAAGTTTCTTCCATCGTCGACGGTTTGAACAACAATTGACTTTTCAACGCACATAAATTTGATCAAGTTCTTGTAGTTTTCCGAAGTGGATGGCGACGGTGGGACGATATCATAGTTGATCGAGTACTTTCGTGGGCTTTGTGTTACCATGCAGACATCGGCGCTTGTGACATACCCACGTACGATTTCTACCATCAGACGTCATTTGTTGCCGCAGTGGTCGCAAGTTTGTGATCCATGAAATAGTCCCATTGTAATAAGCCAATCGTCCAAATCATTGTCGGATAGCTGCAGCTTCATGTAGAGATCTTGAAGATTAAGGTCTTGAAGTTCTTCTATTATCCATTTTAGTAATTTCACTAAAAAGCAGAATGAAATTAAAAGCAATAGAACAAAAATAACCAACTTGAGCATCAATTTGACATAAAACCCCTTTTTGAGCCAAGGTGCTTGTCGATCAAGAAAAATTTTTCAGACATCGGAAGTGCGTTTTTTGGATTCCTCGCATCGAAAAACCTATATAGGATTTTTTAAGAAAATTTTATGAAAAAAATTTTTTTCGGAAAAATAGCCCTGTCGTTCGCGGCAACTAGTACCCAATAATGTGTAGAAAAGACTCGCCTGGCATAGAAAGAAGACTTCACCAATGTCTACTATCGGGTCTAAGCAATGGCGGCGCATCGGTTAAGACCGTTTTAAACGGGCCGATTGATACCCCTCCAATAATGCGAGCCAACACTGTTGATGTTAGTCAACAAGCAACTCTGCTCATCATGCAACGAATTTATCAAGAGTTAAAGGTACATTAAGAAACACTTTATCACATGTGTTTAAATGGGGAAAAAAGTTTGACTCCGGCGATACCCTGTTGGGATCCCAGCGATCCAACGAAATTTGATATTTCATGGTCTGGGAAGCGTTTTCAAGGTTTTTCGATGCTCTCAATCGATTTCTCCCATGAAAATACCCCTTATAGGTGATTTGTGAACATTTTTTGCCAAAAAACGCAAAAGTTTTTTTGGGCTCGCCCTGTACATTTTTAGCGAGGAGTTTCTTTCGGAGTCACAACCCCTGAGCGCTTGGCTCCCGCTACTTTTTAAAGAATATACAATTTTAGGTAATCACGAAAAGAATGAATGAAGCTGAACGAGAAGGCAACCAAGCCATGAATTGGAAGTT
>JAQGBS010004020.1:0-10777 GCA_034698545.1 Acrobeloides obliquus
TAGAAAATGAAGATGTTTTACAAGCAGATATTGCGCTAGTGCCTCCAGAAGATGGAAGTGATACGGATGAGGATAATGCCGATGAAGATTTAGGTGGAGATTTTATTAAGGTTGGAAAATGGCAATTGCGTGCACGAGTGAATTTGAGGCTTCATCGAAGAAACAATGAAGTTACCAATGTGGAACCTGAGGGTGTCCAAAATGGTAAGATTTTTGTATGCTAAAGTATAAATTTTTGTTAAAGATCCATTGGATATGGCAAAAGAGACTTGGTCTAAAAATATTCAAATTCGAAGAAATCGCATAGAGTTTGAAAAAATTTCCCAATTTGTTGAAACAGATTTGAACCCAGTGGAACTTTTTGAGCGATTTTTTGACTTTGAAGTACGTTTTCACAAATATTTTATTTATCTTATTTTATTAGATGCTTGATTTAATTCGAAAAGAATCAAATCGATATGCTAACTCAAAAAATGCTGCACTCAATGTAACAATTCCAGAAATAAAAGTTTTTATTGGAATTTTGTTGCTCAGTGGGTATCTTGATGTGCCGCGTTTCAGGATGTTATGGGAAACTGGTTCTGAAACTGCAAGTGAACTAGTCTCAAATGCGATGAGACGCAACAGATTCATAGACATCAAGAGATATCTACATTTGGCAAACAATGCTCACCTGGCAGCAAACGATAAATTTGCAAAACTTCGACCTTATTTTGACCGCTTGAACGAAAAATTTACTTCATTTGCTATTTTGGAACCTAATATTTGTATTGACGAGAGTATGGCACCCTATTACGGACGTCATTCTGCAAAACAGTTTATCAAGGGCAAACCGATACGGTAACAAAAACACATAAATTTTACATAAATTTTAGTTTTGGCTATAAATTTTGGTGTCTAGCCAACCCGTCTGGATATATTATTCGCTTTGAACCCTATCAAGGGGCTAGTGGACCGATAAAGATAGAACCAGCTTTAGGTGTAGGTGGTTCTGTGGTCCAATTCTTGCTGAATTGCTTACCGGAAAAACGCTTTAATGTGTATGCAGATCGCTACTTTTCGAGGTTAGTACCAATATTCAATAACATATTGATAAAAATGTTTCAGTCTAAGAATTGCAAACTCCCTAGCTGTTCAAGGACATAATTACACTGGCACCGTGAATACAAACAGGATTGGCAAATGTTCTATTGTAAAAAATAATATTTCAAAGATGCCTAGAGGATATTATGAAACGTCGATGGAAACAAAAACTGGGGTTGTGGTGGTTTCGTGGAATGATAACAGATAAGCACTATTTATAAAAGCTCAAAACAACTTTTGGCTCTTTCTACTATTGATGCAATTGAGCCTATCCAGCAAGCTAGCCGCTGGGACAAAAGCGAGAAAAAGAAAAAGGCCATTGAGCAACCAATTATTATTGCAAATTACAATCGGTAAATTGGCATATTTTTATATTCATAGCCTTTTAGCTATATGGGAGGTGTAGATAGAATGGATCAAAATATTGGTTACTATCGCAATGCAATTAGATCAAAGAAATGGTGGTGGGCTCCGTTTTCGCATCTGCTTGATATTACAGTTCAAAATGCGTGGCTTTGTTATCGAGAACAAACTTCGGCTACTCCCATGGACCTTTTAGCATTTCGGCGCTATATTGTGCATACTTATCTCAAATCATATGCGACTCCACAATCCTCCCCGGGACCTACAGCGCACAAAAAATTAGAGAAACGAGTAACAGATGCTGTACGTTACGATGGAATAAATCACTGGATTCAAGTAAATAATCACAAAAATATAGATTATACCAATTTAGAAAGGTGAAAATAGGATTCGTTGCGCTCAGTGTCCAAACAAGACTCTTACAAAATGTGAAAAATGCAATGTCGGCTTGCACCCTGAATGTTTTAAAGATTTTCACATTCCATAAACACGCATGAATTTAACGATATTTTTACAATCTACAAATAAATTCATTTTTATGCAATTTGACCGCTTCGAGCCCACTGGGTCATATATGACCCACCTCAAAAAACCCGATTTTTACAACAATACCCTATTTCTTTATATCTAGGGTAGTTTCTAGTGCCATTTTAAGCTATTTAAAAAAAGAAATTTGGAAAAAGCATAGTTCCTCGAGTTCTGGGCTTTAATGGGTTAAAATTTTTTTATAAAAATGACCATTTTTTCAATAAAAAATTTCGTTCTTCACGAGAAATCGTCTAAAATATTTATTTTTGTCACAAAAATGTTAGCTTCTAGTCATTTTTGCCGACAATTCAAAAAACCGATAAACCGCCAATCTTCGGAGAACGCTGAACCTTGATAAGACACCACCTTGGGCGGTCTCCAGAGGTGGCGTCTTATCGAGAGTAGATGTTTATGCTCATGTTTTAAAAATCGGTAGAAAAATCACATATCGCTACGATATATCGCATAAGATTTTTTTGAAATATCGCAATCTAAAATTTGTGGGAGTCAAATAATCTTAATATCGTTTATTTGCATATATTTAGTGCGGATTGATTGTCCGTTAAAGCTAATAACCTGTAGATGTTTGTCCATCATTTCCCAAACTATAGTCCAAAGTTACTTCGACTGCATTAAAAACGATAGTTTCATTTGTAAAAGTACCATTCTGATAAGCCTTTAATTGGTTTTGACTATAGATATGTAAGTACCCACCAACTGGTATTTCTGCATATGTTAGTTCGATGGTAATTTCTGCACTGCCTTTAGTACACTTAATAATTTTGGGCATATACTGTATGGATGCGTTTATGGTATAGTTACTTGACTGCACAATACCCAATCCATAATCTTCAAAATCATATTCAGTGATATCAATTGCATTTTCCAAAATTTCATATTCAATTTTAAGCGCTCCATTTGGTGGAATGACAAAGTTGATCAAATTTCCAAAAATCACAAAATTTTTCCAGTATGTCGAGTCTTCTTCGGAAAATTCAAATAGTTCATAACTTTCATTATAAGTAGTAGATAAAACTTTAACTGACGAGAGTCCAACATAATTTATACTTGATATGTTCATAATAGGAAGTGATGGTGGTTGATCGCATGATGGGTTTAAATATGGTATCAAAATAGAAGATAGGCAATTGCCCAATGTATTTGCGGCAGCATTAAGAATGAAGGTTTTTTTAAAAGGTGAAGCAAAATTCACAAAATTGGTGTCGTTACAATTAGAAAATTGAGTCTCTGCTATGCGAAATACATAGTAAAACCAGGCTGACCTAACTATTTCATCATCCAGTTTTGAAGGGGATATTGAAAAACTTCTAGTGTAAGAGTTTAGAAAGGTAAATTGATCTGTGTAATAGTATGTTTCAACAAAATTCGATAAGTTTTGTGAATCGAAAACGTGCATGGTTTCAGTGGTATTGCCTGGGACATTATTGCCAATCCATAATTGAAGTGTGCCCAAATTTGAAGTTAGACTAAATCCATTACTACTACATTTTGATTCAGTCGGTACAACCAAAATGGGCAGCTCATTCTCCATTGAAAGCTCCTTAAAAGAACGTTAATTATTGAGAAATTTTATCTATTATAAACAGGAGGCCGAGCGCATTCGGATCTCAACCTTCAGCATTATTGACTTGTAAAAACATTCAAAACAAGAAATTATATTTCTTATAGTATAGTATAGGGGAAGAGGATTCATTAAATTTTGAAGATCGTGCAAAAATTGTACTATACACTTTTACACGATTTTTGAAATTTCAATTTATTCTCAACTTTTTTTAGTTGTTACGAATTTTTCAATTTTTTTATGAATTTTGCAATTTTTTTGATGAATTTTTCGATTTTTGATAAATGTAATAACATAGACTCGAACGTACACGAAACTCGTACAAGTTTGATCACTGATTTCAAAAGATCACATCGCTACTGACTATATCATTTGGTATCATCTTCTTCTCTCATCCAGTTGGAATTGACTATATGAAAGTTTGTTTTGCCAACACTTTTTTAGTATTTTTGGGAGCGGTGCTTATAATTTTAACAAAAAGTTTCACTTAGGTAAACCGAAGTAGTGACTTCGATAAACTAAGTTAAAAACTTCGATTTCTGACAGCGCTGGTACCCACCCCTCAAACAACGGTATTGAATGTAGCTTGGATGATGCAATTAACGTTTAACATTTACATCTTCTGTATCTTTACCTGTGTAGTAATATTGGAAATATAATCTAATTCTAATTGAAACCAGCAAAAATTGCCATTTGTTGGATAATAGCTACAATTAGCTTCACTGCCAGTAGTATTCAACGTTATGCATAGTTCATTTTCTTGAATGTAAAACTTATTTGAGTAGCCATCACCATATTCGATGTTATTTATATTTATTATCTCAGATGAAGAAGAATCAATAATTGGAAAATTATTCTTGCAGTTCGTCATTATTAACCGAGAATTGCACAACTGGAAATCTTGGCCATATGATACAGAGATTAAATCATTCGGATGAGCGTAACTAATATTTATATGCCATGTGCAATTAACACAAGGTACATTTAAGCAAATTATATCATTATGACCCATAAATAGAGACAATGTACTATTGGTAGCATTTAAATAAAGTTCATTATATTGCCAACATGATCCACAATCTTTAACACTTATGTAGTCAAAGTTGAATCCATAAATAAGGGAATCATAATTACAAACACTTCCGAATTGGCTTGAATTCAAATAGATGCAAAGTGACGTTTCTTGAGTGGCCATGGCAATAAATTGAATATCATTTGAAGAATTATAGTTGAAAATCATACTCCTTTGACAATTTGTTATCATTAAACTATAATTAGCGCAATTATTATCAGGGCAATTATTTAGATATTGGTCGGTATTAAATCTTATTACATCAAAATGGTTATCATAATCAACATGAATTTCCCAGTTACAGTTAATGCATTTAGAATTGGAACAATCACCGTTAGAAATAATTGGTAATATGTACACATGATTTTGTTTGCTATTCATATAATACACATTTGATCCATTAACGCCGTTCGAAGAACACAAACAATTCTGAGTTGTGGAAGTATCTTCATACCATGCTACTCCATGATAGTTCTGCGAAAATACTCTAACCAATACAGAAGCAAAAACATATGTAAAAGACAAATAAGACATTTCAAAAATTCACTGTCGAAGAAACTAAAGACAATACTTAGTTTGGTATTGATTTTGTGGCTGTAAAGACTTTAGCTTATTGTATTTTTATCTAAATCAAAAAATAAAACCGAAAATACTTCACTTAAGGTGCTTATTTTCTAGCTAGGAGAGTGAAAAAAGGTGTGGGTAAATTTTCTTTGACTTCATGATTTTAATCCTCATTTTAAAATTTTTTATCATGCTTTTTATTGTATATTTCACATCATAAGTAAAAATCAGATCACGGATTTTCGAAACATAAAAACGTTTTCGGAAAAAAATTCGGGTCGAAAAAACATGAAAAAATCAACAAATTCCTGCTTTTTATACACTCTGTAAAAAACAATTGCAAAACATTTTCACTGCACAGCAAAGTGTGCAAAAAATGGAAACTCGCGGAAACCGGTCGGAATCGTTTTATCTCGCTTCAAAACACTATGTTATACCTTTTTTGAGCCAAAATAGAGGTGTGCATTCGCGTTTCGTTGAGTGGTTATATATCCATTTCCATACGACTGATTTTTAAAAAAAATTTTGGGCAAAAAATATTTGCCGCAGGCGGGATTCGAACCCGAGACCTTCGGCACCAAAACTAGAGTCGTTAACACTGCGCCATGTCGTAAAGTAAATGAAGGTAATTATTTTTTTTATAAATTGAAGGAATTATTAAATTGAGGGAATTAATACGTCAACTTCAAAAATTTATATCTTTTGAAGGCAAAATCCAATTTTCATAATTTTGGCCTTAAAATGTTCCTAGCAATGTGTAGATAAAAGTTACACTCAGTTTTTCTGTTGAAATTTAAGAAAAAACACGTTTTTCTTTATAACATTGCTAAAATATCCTATTTTTAGAGCTATTTTCTATTAAAAGTTTACTTTTTTAAACTGATATGGAAAAACGGAGCGTAACTTTTATCTATACATTGCTAGGAACATTTTAAGGCCGAAATTATGAAAATTGGATTCTGCCTTCAAAAGATATAAAAATTTGAAGGTAGCAAAATCGTCTAAAAACGAAGTCTATTTTTCAAATATTTGAAAAACGCGAATATCGTTCGAATGTGGCTTAAAAGCTTCGTTTTTATCCCAGCTACAAACTGCGAAAAACGGTTTACAAAAATCTGTGCTAGAAGTTGAGATGCATGCATGTTTGTATATACACCTTTAGTGGCAAGGAGCCAGAGACCCGATTTTGGTCAAAATGAGTGCACACCTTCCGGAATTATCAGAAATATTAAAATATACTATTTTAAGAGGAAATAAAACGATTCCGACCCGTTTCTGCGAGTTTCCATTTTTTTCATGATTTTTATTTTCATGAAATTTTTTGCAAAAAATTTCATGAAAATAGTAGAAACTTTAATTTCAGGCCGGGATTCGAGGGGGTAATTTTATGCGAGAAATCGATTCCGCTCATTCTCGAAGCATGAAAACGCTTCCTTGACCCTGATTCAATGAATAGAGTGGGTGTTTTGAAGCGAAAATCAAACATTTTCGGATTTTTATGAGAAAACCGTCGATTCTTAGTTTTTTCTAGGCGGGGAATCGATTGTGCTCACTCCCGAACCGTGAAAACGCTTCCTTGACCCTGATTCAGGGAAGAAATCGGTGTATTAAAGCGAAAATCAGTTTTTTTACGTAAAACGTATCCTTTCCCTTAATCAGGATCAAGGAAGCGTTTTTACAGTTCGGGAATGCGCGCAATCGATTCCCGCCTAGAAAAGCCTAAGAATCGACGGTTTTCTCATAAAAATCCGAAAATGTTTGATTTTGCTTCAAAACACCCACCCTATTCTGAATCAGGGTCAAAGAAGCGTTTTCATGCTTCGGGAATGCGCAGAATCAATTTCTCACATAAAATTACCCTAGGAATGTATTTTTAACAAAAAAATTTTTTCGAAGAACCGGCTCCGATTGTTACCCCCCCCCCTTTAACTTTTTTCTGCTGCATTTTTTGGAAAATAAAAGAGGTTGATCTTTTTTGACACATGATAACAGCTTATTTGCAAGTACATGTTTAATATGCATTCTTTGAACAGCACACCTTCAAATAATCTTCTTTGTCACGTAAAGAAGATAAATACTCTTTTATGGAAACGGCAAACGCTTTAAGCCAGATTTGTTTTAAATGTCTGGACAGGGCTTACTGGTTTATGCAAAGGAAGAAAAAAACCTCTCCCAAAGCCCACCTAAATGGGTGAGGTCGACTGTTTAAACTCAAGAAACTTAAATCTTTCCTTTCATCCCTAAACGACAATTGAGGCGTTAGGGTGGGGAATCGCCTCCAAATCTGGAAAAATGAAAATTTTTTCCTAATGGTCCCCCCTTATGTTTTGGTCAGCCGAAGGCCGTACAAAAATTTAAAAAATTCCGACAGATCAAACTACGACAATAAAAGATTATTTTTGCATGAAGAATAAACTTGAAGAAGTGGAACAAGCAACCGAAGAATTCGATGAATTTGATGAAGAATTTGATCATTTTGTTCGATTGTCTTTATAAGTTGTCATAGTTTTGTTGCTGTTATATTTATTAGATTTTATAAAGTTGAAAAAACCGAAAGGCCCATTCCATTTTTGGAGCCTATGCCTTGAATGTAGCAGTTAATCATCCGCAGACTGGTATTACCTTATTACGAAATGCCTGGGTGCAAGCTCAAAGTTTTTATTTTCGTTTCAATTGTTTAAAACCTCGAAACTTTTATTGACATGGAATATTACAATGAATTATCATCGAGAACTTCTAATGCTACGAAGTTATTTACATTTGATGGACCACTACCTTCTTGCAACAATTCTAACTCTTCATAGTAATTTGAGTATCCACTTTCACCCTCTAATACATCATGCAATTTGGCCACCAGCTCTTCAAACTTTGGCCTTGTTTCCAAGTTTTCTTCCCAACAACTGCACATCATTTCATACATTTCATTTGTGGCCAATTCTGGACGGCTCATTCTCTCACCACTTCGTAAAAATCTGAGAATCTGTCTAGTTTCGATTCCCGCATACGGATCTTGTCCCAAGCTGAACACTTCAAACATGAGCACACCAAAAGCCCAGACATCGGATTTTTCGGAGAACAATTTTTCGACGATTGCTTCAATGCTCAACCATCTTACTGGAAATTTCTTTACCAGAGTTGTTTCTTTTCTGCCCGTGTTATTGATAACAGCAAGACCAAAATCCGAGATTTTTGCTTGAAAGTCATTGGTTAGCAAAACATTTCGTGCAGCCAAATCTCTGTGAACAATGCTCTTGGATGCGATGAATTCCATGCCTTTAGCAATTTGCCAGAGTATTGATATAATGGTTTTGAACGGAATCTCCTTTCTATCTTTCGACCTTTGTATCTTTACATATCTCAATAAATCCTCTTGTGCCAACTCGAAAACTATTGCTGGCTTGTCATTGATCATGCGCCATCCGAGCATACTTATAATATTTCGATCGTATTCTATTATTTTCAATGCTTCAATCTCTCGGAACAATTGCTCCACTTCATGGTCCCCAAAATGTAAGGCATGCTTCACGGCTACCTCGCAATCACGGAATTTTTGAGTTTCCACTAAATTGGATAGCTTTGCCAATGGCGCCAAGCCAGATAGAAAGCCTCTGTATACAGCTGAACAAACACCGGTACCTAGAGGCTTATCGTAATGGACAATTAGTTTTTCATTCTCGATAAAAAATGCGTCGGAATTTTCTTTAAGTTCGATATCATCTTCATTTGAGGGCTGATTTTGCTGTTTGATGATACTGAACATGAATGAGAAGCGTCTAGATGCGTCCTTCATATTTCTATGATGGTAGCAGTACCAGCCTAGAAAAACAGCAAGGAAGAGTAAGAATATAACAATGCCAAAAAGTATCCAAAACCATGCTTTTTGCCATATCTGTGTTTTTTCTTTAATATTTATATATTGTCCTTCATATTGTAATACTAAACCTAAATTCAAATTTTTGATACTTATTAAATTCCGCTGACAACTCTTCTCATGGCATGAGTTTAAAAAAATGTCAAATCTATAGCAAATGATCAACATTTTAACAGTCGAAGGCCCGCCTGTCACAATTGTTTTATTATTTTGAGCTATGCTGATTACGAATATGCAAAAATAAAAGTAGATTTCATCATAAAGTTTTGAACTAGAGGCCTTTGAACTTTGGGACATGTTGAAAATTGGTGTTCGTAATATTACGAATTACGAAATTCATTTGGTTACGTTCTATCCTTGGTTTGGACCCTGAAGAAATCGCCGTGTACAAACCGAACGGTATGCGTTAAAAAATTAATAACCTGTTGATGTTTGGCCTTCCTTTCCCAAATAATAGTCCAAATTTATTTCAACAGAACTAAAAACTATAGTTTCATTTGTAAAGATACCATGTTCATAAGTCTTTGTTTGGTTTATGCTACTAATTTGTAATTGCCCACCAACTGGTACTTCTACATATATTATTTTGATGATTATTTTTGCTACGCCTTTGGTACACTTGATGAACACAGGTATATATTGGATAGAAGAGTTACTCGGATAGTTCCTTGACTGAATAATACCAACTCCATAATCTTCAAAATGTTGAGCGATATTCGCACTTCCCAAAACTTCATATTCTATTGTGAGCGATCCATTTGTTGGAATGACAAAGTTGATCAAATTTCCATAAATCACAATATTTTTCCAATATTTTGAGTTTTCTTCGGAAAATTCAAATATTTCATAACTTTCATTATAAACGGTCGATAAAGCTTTGACTGACGAGGGTCCAACATAGTTTATACTTGATATGTACATAATAGGAAGTGATAGGTTTGAAAATGGAGGGCTTACAAATGGTATCAAAACCGAAGATAAACAATTACCCGATGTATTTGCTGTAGCATAAAGAGTCAAATTATTTTCAAATGGAAAAGCGTAATTCACAAAATTCGAGTCATTGCAATTAGAAAATTGTGCGTCCTTTATACGGAACACATAGTAAAACGAGAGTGGCCAATCTATTTCCTGAGAACCATGACTTGAAGAGGATATCGAAAAACTTCCAGTGAAAGAATTTAGAAGGGTAAATTGATCTGCGTAATTGTATATTGCAACAATATTCGATAAGTTTTGTGAATCGAAAACGTAGATGGTTTCAGAGATATTGCCTGGGACATTATTGCCAATCCATAATTGAAGTGTGCCCAAATTTGAAGTTAGACTAAACACATCTCCATTATAATCTCCGCCACTATACTTAAATCCATCCGGAACAACCAAAATGGGTAGCTCAGCGTTAATTAAAAGCTCCTTAAAAGATGAATAAAAAATGGAGTTTTTGTTGAAAAATATTAAATTGTGGACATTTTGATGATAAAAGTTTTTCGGGAAACATAGGAGGACAATTAAGAAATTTTTCTGACATTTTTTTCATTTTTCGACGACGGAGGCAGCATTTACCCCCCCCCCCTTAAAGGACGGTAAATTTAAGTTTCAAGTAAGTTACAATCATATGAAAAAATGATATATAAGAAAAGATCATGAAAAATGAAGCATTTTTTGTTTTTACGGCATGTTCTGAATCGTTGTAGTTTTCGAGATAATTGCG
>JAQGBS010004021.1:0-10772 GCA_034698545.1 Acrobeloides obliquus
TAGCTAAATGAGACAAACAAAATGACACCAAAATTATCCAATTTGAACATTGTTTTGGGTTATTGAAACGAAAACATAAATCAGAATTTTCGTTTCAATAACCCGAAACAATGTTCAAATTGGATAATTTTGGTGTCATTTTGTTTGTCCCATTTAGCTATAAAAAACTGCTACAGTGTTCATTTTATGAAAATTTAAAAAATCGATGCAAAAATCGATTTTTCCGCAAAAAATTCAAAAAAATTTTGTGTATTACAACGAAGAGCTTGTACACAAATTCAAAATTTCAAACACAATTATCTCGAAAACTACAACGATTCAGTACATGCCGTAAAAACAAAAAATGCTCCATTTTTCGTGATCTTTCCGAATATATCATTTTTTCATATGGTTGTAACTGACTGGACTGGTTCTTTAAAGGAGTGGGGGTAAGAATCAGGGACTAATCTCCGAAAAATTTTTTTTCCTATATAGGCTATTTTGGCAAAATCATGCGAAAAATCGATTGCGCGCATTCCCGAAGCGTGAAAATGCTTCCTTGACCCTGCTGCAGGGAAATAGATGTATGTATTGAAGCGAAAATCGAAAATTTTTGAAATTTCTCCCTCAAAATCATCTTTCTGGGGGTAATTTCATGCGGGGAATCGATTGCACGCATTCCCAAATCTTGAAAATGCTTCCCTGACCCTGATATGGTACTAGTTTTACTCTCCTCGATGAGCCGAATCGGCTTTAACCGTTTTTAAAACTTTGCCCATATTCCATTTTTTTCTATTGGTCCACCGTGAGACTCTCTGAAAAAACCCATTAAAAATTGAATTTTTAAATTTTTTAGGGGGTACCCCAAATTTTTTGTTTCCTGCACACCTACCCCTACCTACTACTTTTTGAAAAAGACCCTGATTTACCTTTCTCAAGATCTCGTGATAATAGGACGTATGTATGGATGGACACTGAAATTGGTCTTTTATATTTATGATTTGCTGCCAATTCAGCAAGACACCACTACGATGGCGATATTATTTTTTTTTTTAAATTTTGGACACGCCACACTGATGTGCCACCCCACCGATAACACCACACCAATCCACTAATAACACCACACCGCCCCACCGATAACACCACACCACACCACCTCATACCATACCACCGGGGTGGTGTGGTTGGACCACCCTTCCCAACTCTGCTGGCATGTGACAAAAAATCTTGGGTCTTCTTTAGCCAACAGTTATAAAAGGGTCAATGTACACTAGCACTTTGGCTTAAAGAGCACCAGAACTTTGAGCCTTCTTGTAACTTGTAGTCGAAGTAAATAAATTTTTTATTCACCGAATATCTTTTTAAACAATACTCTCTTGTATTTTGTTCCTGTTAGCCTAGACAAGTTGCTAAGCAGAAGGGGAAAAGATGTTGAACTCTTTTGTTGGATTCATTCTTTTGCCTACGGTCTAAAAATCCGAATAACTAATAGCATCTTGTGACTAACTATACAAAGCACATGACTTAATATAATATGCACCAAGACAGCATATATAATAGTTCATTTATCTTACATACTAACACAAACAATGTATTTTCTTGGAAGTGGCCTAATTTTTGTTATTCTACTCCCCCTATATTACGCTTATTGTACCAATTGTGGATATGGGTATTGTCTCGAATCGGGCTCAAATAACACTTGTGTAATCTGTGCGTGCCCAAGTAATTTCTCTGGCAATTGTTGTGAAGTTCAACCAGCAAGCGGGTGTGCTGTTGGATATTATGGAGAGAATTGTTCTCGTATGTAAATTTTGAATTTTTTTCACAGAAATTTCAAATTCAAAAAAGGACATTGGATTCGTTTTCAATCATGCTGAATCCGAAAAGACTCAAAAAATTTTTAGAGGTGGAATGCTCCGCACAACGAGGCACATCCTTTTATTTTCAAGATCATCAAACAACACCCATAGATAGTTCCATTCAACCAACAGCACGTAAGATTAGTCGTGTATACATTCAAATAAATATAAAAAATAGATATACCTTGTGGCATTGGTACCCTATGGTGTTTAACTTCTACAAACAATACGGATTGGTTGAGCGGGCGTGGAGACCCTGGGAATGGAGCTTCATATGATCTGTTGACGGATTGCCCAAATCCCTGTATTAAGGATATCAATAATGAATATTGGGAACCAACTGATTATAATTATACAAGATTTTATTTTAGACCATATTGTGGAAGTGCATGTAGGATATCTTACTATATTTTCCCTATCCTTGCTCTTGTACTATCATTTTCTCTGGTCATGGTCCTAATCCTAGCCATTTTTAGATTGCGGCAGTGGCGTAGCTAAGGGGATGGTCCGTGGACCCTTCCCCCAAAATCACTGAAGGCCGAAAAAATCGTAAGGGGTCGTAAGTTTTGAAAATTTTTGAAAAAAATGTTTTTTTCTTTTTTCGGATTTCAGGGGGGGACTATAGCCTCTCTTCGCACAATCGGCGCTGGAGACTCTAGCCAAATAGTATACACTCAAATTTAGCCTCGTGTGGTGTCTACGTATTCCAATCATGGGTCCTCTCCAATGGCACTTCGATACCCCCAGCAAACAACTCATCTGGCCTATACCAAACTTCTGGTAGCGGCTTTCGCCCGGTCCTTACTGAACGAGGGCCAAAAGGAACATTATCAGTACCCATTCCTATCGGACAACCAACAAGTTATGATTATATGATAGCCACAGGTGTTAGCTGTAGTGGGTGTCCTTTTAATACAAGTGGATGTGAGCTAGTCAATTGGGCACCTCGTAAGTTGGGGATAGGAAAAATATTATTGGATATTGAATTTTAGCTACTCCTTCATGCAACCTGGTTTGTCTTAATGGTGGGATGTGTGTAGTAGATACAAATGGGACATCATATTGTCAGTGCTTGGATATATGGACGGGGTCAAACTGCTCAAGTAAGAACGAAAATTTTGTTTACTATTCCAGCCCCGCAGCCATACTTCAAGATCATTATCAATCTATATCTAGGGTTGCCAGATTGCAACCTCAGGTTTCGCAACTACGACTTCAGCACAAAGAGGCTTCGATCTTCAGAAGATGTTAGATCGTACGAAATTTGTCGTATGACAATGCATTTTTGTTGTACGAGGAGTCATACGAGGCGTCGTACGAAGTGTCATACGATATGTCGTACGACACAAAAATGCATATCGTACAATAAAAGTATGACGGCTCATCGTACGAAATTTCATCGTACTCGTACGATAGCTTGAGGCCATTTCTTTCGTTGTACGATTGTATTTTACACTCGTACGATGACTTTCGTACGATAGCTTGCGCTAGCTTGTGCTAGCTTGTGCCGACCCTTAAGTACCCTTTAACAACCTCAATAGGATCCACACATACCGGACATACCCCTAAACAATATTTTAGCCTTCGTTCCTTGTGCCTATTTTCAAGATAACCAAAATTATTCTTGCCTAAATGGTGGCACTTGTTTTTCCAACGATACTTACTTCCCTTGGTACGAATGCTTATGTCCTATAGGGTATTGTGGTGATCGGTGTGAACTAGGTATAAACCATACCATAATTACATTATACAGCCCATTTTTCAGATTACTGTCCAACAGCCATTCCGGTGACTCAACAATCGACAACAGCCAACCCGGTGGCTCAACAGATAGCTGCATTGATTAATCAATCAAATTTTAATCAAGCATACTTGCCATACATATTGGCAAATATGACACTAGAGGAAAAAATGAATGCTAGCTGGCAAGTGAACGATTTGTATACATGGGCTGCATATGAAGATACCGAATTGAACTTGAAGTATGTATATATGACCTCATTTTGAAAATGAGATCATATCTACTATTCCTACATACCACCAGTTTAGCACTGACCTAACAAAATGGTATGAACCCAGTATGGGCAACTGTTTCACTTTCAACCAAGAAAACGCCACAAAAATTTACAAACTTAGATACAGTGGTGAACATGGAGGTATAAGCCTTTTTTTCTTTTATCCCCATATAATAACTTTGTAGGCTTCCGAGCAAAAATGATAATTAACCAAGACGAATACTTTGATTGGGTTTATACAGCCTCGTTGCTAGTTTTCCTACATAGACGACAAGAAACCATCATGGGTGAATCGATTTCTTACACAATTGCACCCGGGGAAGAGACCACTTTTGTTATCCAAAGGGTAGGCACCTAAAATAGGTATAATTTTAAAATTTGTATAGAATGTCTATAGTCGTCTTGGCAAGCCATATGGCGTATGTATTCAGTCAAAAAACGAAGTGAAATCGTATTACAACCCGGGTTCCGCGTATACAATTGATGTAAGTATTGGACCCTATACCCTTGTGACAGCCGAAGGCTACCACAGACTCACTCCAAGCAAAGCTCTGCTTCGCTGGGCATCATCTAGTGATTTAGCATCAGTTGTGCAAAGGCCCTATATTTTAGAGCTGCATTCGAAGCTGTTATCAGGACTATGTACAACAAATCTGTGGATGTATGGACCCTAAGTATTATATGGCATATAATGCTACTGGTTGTGATATTTCAAAACGTAAGTCCACCTCTCCCCATCAGTAATAAGTCTACATATTCCCCAACATACGTCAGCAAGGTAGGGGAGGGGATCCCTGATGAGGTGGTTCTCCACTAAAAAAAGGACCTTTTTTTAGCTTGAGGTCACCAAATTTTTATGGACCATACTGTTCGGCGAGGTCTATAAGGTGATCTCCCCTCAATTTTGGGTCCATGAGTGAGTGGGTCAGGGGGCTCCCCCCCCCCTGCCGACCTATGTTCCCCAACCTTCTAAGAGTTTAACGAAATGGGGTACATGTTGACTAATAAAAAATTTTAGAGCCCTGTGTTAGCAACATAACTCTAGTTCGAGGTATGCCGTCAACATGGCCCGAATGCTACTGCCCTCCACCATGTGAGGAATACATTTTTGATGTTGCTTGGACAAAAACTGTTTTTAAGACCTATGTATGTTATAAAAATGATATTTCTCGTCCAATGTGCTGTTTTTAGCCTACGCAATGTGGAAACTCTTCAACTGATTCGTGGGATGAAGTGTGTCTGGGGAATTATACAGCAAATATAGCAATTTTTAATGTTCAATTCCCTAGGCTGTACCATAAGTCTTTTGTCGAGACGCCGAGATATAGTGTAAGGAATATAATCTACGCAAACTTAACCCCTCAAAACAGGCACATAGCAGAATCCATGATCGGGGGGGGGCAGATGTAGGAATGTTACATTGCCACGTTTTTGGATTTTTTGCCCCGTTGTTGGACGTTTTTTAAAGAAAAGATCAAATTCATTAGGACCGATAATTTTAATAAATTTTTTCTTAGTTTACCTACGTCCTAACCAGTTTGATGAATATAACAGGCTTGATGTTGGGACTAGCGGCGATATGCTTGTTTGAATTTGCTTATCTGGCGATTCGGCTTTTCCATGTGATTTGTATGAATGAGGAAGCCGTTCACACATTAATGGATAGACATTCAGTTGAACAGGCAAAGAAAAATTGTTTCAATGTACCAACTGTGTGCCCTGAAGACCATCCTCTGGGACGTTAATGGAGTTTTTTTAATACAAAAACTTTGACATATCGTTTTGTATACTATGTTTATTTTTTAGCTTATATATAAAGGGTTAATCTTATCTTCACAGAGGTCAAAAATGGTCCAAATCTTTGTTCACAGGAAATTCGATTTTCGCAGGATTGAGTTCTAGAAAGGGCAGTAAAGTGTTTCTGGAGATTTTTCTTCCCGCCGAATCGATTTCCGTTGTTATTTTTCGTTGAAAAATTCAAGAAATAGGACTTTTTGGCGAAAAAAAATCGATTTTTGGGTAATGCCCGTTAATTGGTAAATACACAAGTATTAATCACAGTGTGTGTAGTGGATAAATACACCGCCAAGTATTTAACGGGCATCAGTTGTAGGTCTCGGTAGCACAATGATAGTGCTCTTGGACGGTAGCCAGGAGATCCCGGTCGGGTCCGAAAACTTTTGCCCAATTTAAAAAAAAATCCATTTTTGGTAAAAATTTGATATTCTTAAAGGCCTTTAAGGATTCGCCTTTAAGGATATCAAATTTTTACTTACAGCCAGATCTCCGAAAATTTTTTTTCGCAAGTTTAAAAAAAGACCCTCTAAGGGTAATTCTACAACCAAAAATAGATATAGGCAAAAATTTTAATGAAAAACGGATAACTTTAATTTCGGGCCGAGATCGAACCGTAGACCTCTAAACTGCACATTTGTCATCCTAACCGCTCGGCCATGGAATTCTGTAGTCGCTGTGCACAATATGGTACTAGTTTTACTCGCCTCGATGAGCTGGATCGAATGGCGTTAACCGTTTTTAAAATTTCGCCCATAATCCATTTTTATCTATTTTGGTTCATCGTGAGACCCTTTGAAAAAAGCCATTAAAAATTGAAGAAATTGAATTTTTTAATTTTTTAGGGCATGCCCCAAATTTTTTGTTTCCTGCACACCTACCCCCTATTTACTACTTTAAAAAAAAGACACGATTTACCTTTCCCAAGATCTCGTGATAACAGCCGGACGTACGTACGGATGGACACAGAAACCGGTTTTTTTATTTTATGATTTTCTGTCAATTCAGCAAGCCAAGAATCAAGATTAGGCAGAAAAAACGTCATCATTTGTCGAAAGATTCTCAAAAACATGTGACAAAAAGCTGTGATCTTTGTTTTGTTTGAAATGAGCCTTTTTTGTAACTTTTAGTCGAAATAAATGAATTTTTTATTCACCAAACATCTTTTTAAACAATACTCGCTCGTGATTTTTGCTGGTCTAGATCAGTTGCTAAGCATAAGGGAAAAAAGGTTTTTGAACTCTTTTGTTGGAATTTTTCTTTATAAAAATAACGTCTTAAAGCTCTGCATAACTAATAACATCTTTTGACTAGCTATATAAAGCACATGATTATAGAAGATTGATATTTGATGTACAGAGTGGGCCAAAAAAAGTGGATTTTTGTGATTTTTTGGGACCTGAAAACTTATTTTTCTAAAGGCAATTTTATGTGGGGAATTGATTATGAGCATTACCAAATCCTGGAAATGCTTCCCTGAAGATAATTCAGGCAAAAAATATGGTTTTGAAATTGCGAAAAACGAGGAATTTCGTTTCAAAAACCCAATTTTTCCCTGAATCAGGAAAGCATTTTCAGGAATGTGCTCAATCGATTCTCCGCATAAAATTACCCTTAGAGGGGTCATTTTTAGAACAATACATTTTCGGGTACCAAAAAACTGCTGTCTTGGCGCATATATAGAGTTTGGCCCACCCTGTATATCATAGGTCAGCAAGGGGGGGAGCCTCCCCCCCCCCTGACCCACTCACTCATGGACCCAAAATTGAGGGGGGACCACCTCATGGGCCTAAAATTGAGGGGGGGACCACCTCATGGATCCCGCCGAACAGTATGGTCCATAAAAATTGGGTGTCAGAAGATCTCAAGCTAAAAAAAAGGTCGTTTTTTTTGGTGGAGGGACCACCTCATCGGAGGTCCCCTCCCCCCCCCCCCACCTTGCTGACCTATGCTGTATGTGCGCCAAGACAGTAAATATATAATAGCTCATTTATCTGACGATCATGGTGATAGCATTTAAATTCGCCGAGATATTATCTTATCAAGTTTGAGAACTTGGATTTCTCGAAAATAAAAATATCATCATTTCGATAATGCACGCAAAAATCATTTTTTACTCTGGATTTTTCTCATATGGAAAAATCGCTCCAAAATTATGTAGATTTTCCAAAGAATATAAAGTTTCAGCCGGTCTTCAATGTGTTAAACAAAAACTCTCTAGGGATAATTCTACGACCATAAATAGGCATAAGCAAAAATTTTCATGAAAATCGGAAAACTTTAATTTCAGGTCGAGATCGAACAGTTGACCCATAAACTGCAAATTTGTCATCCTAACCACTCGGCCATGGAATTCTGTAGCCGCTGTGCACAATATGGCACTAGTTTTACTCGCCTCGATGAGCTGGATCGAATGGCGTTAACCGTTTTTAAAATTTCGCCCATAATCCATTTTTATCTATTTTGGTTCATCGTGAGGGGCACGGGTCATATGGCTCAAAATTCATATGGTTTAAAGTTCAATAGCTCAAAATTCGTTCGGCCCAAATTTTGTCCGGCTCAAATTTGAGCTAAATGAATTTTGAGCTATGTGAATTTTAGCAGATTTTGGCTTGAGACATTTTTTATATTGTTCTGGCACTTTTTATCAAACCTCTGGGAAAGCAGAGAAAACCATCTTTTAGTTTTTGATGATTTTGTAATATGATATTTTTATCGTATTGCAAAATCACGACAATAAAGACTGCTTTTTCCGATGATCACGAGTTCAGGTTTCTGAAAGAGCGAGTTACGACCACGCAGGGATGAAAAAACGTCACCATTTGTCAAAAAGTTGTGAAAAACATGTAACAAAAAAGCACAGTATTTTTTGTGACCCTTTTTGTAACTTTTAGTCGAAAAAAATGAATTTTTTATTCACCAAACATCTTTTTAAACAATACTCTCTCGTGATCTTTGTTGGTCTAGACCAAGTTGCTAAGCATAAGGGAAAAAGGCTTCTGAACTCCTTTGTTATATGTTTCCCTAAAAAGAAAGTTGCATAAATAATATCATCTTTTGACTAACTACATATAAAACACATGTTTATAGATCTTGATGTATATGCACCAAGACAGCATATATATAATAGTCATTTCTCTCTTACATGCTAACACAAAAAATGTATTTTCTTACAAGTGGTCTAGTTTTTGTTATTTTACTTCCCATATATTACGCCTCAAATTGTACCAATTGTGGGTATGGGTATTGTCTCCAATTAAGTTCAAATAACAATTGTACACAGTGTGCGTGCCCGAGTAATTTCTCTGGCAGTTGCTGTGAAGTTCAACCAGCAGACGGGTGTACTCCGAATCCTTGTCCGAATTCAAACTATAAATGTGTTAGCTATCCAGGTGGCCAATATCAATGTGTATGCGCGGATGACAATTATGGAACGAATTGTTCGGGTATTGTAGATTTTGAAAATGAAAAAAATGGATTTTGTCCCAGAAATTTCAAATTCAAACAAGGACACCGGATTCGGGTTCAGCGGGTGGGGGACTTTTGCGCCCATATGTGTAACGACACTTGCGCACACGATTTTTGCGCCATAGCAAAGTGCGAAGTAATGCCAACTGCACGCATAAGGTCGAGAGTTCAATCCCGTGTGGCGCCATTTCTTTTTTCAATGTCCAAAATCGATAAGAGATTCTTAAAAATTTTAGAGGTGTATTGCTCCCCATATGATGGCACAGGCTTATTTATTATAAATCATAGTACAAAACCCTCGAATGGTAGCATTCAACCAAAAGCACGTAAGTCTTATAAGCATATAAACCAATATATAAAAAAATAGAGGTACATTGTGGCAGCAGTATGCTATGGTGTTTGGGTACTACGGACATTGCAGATTGGACCAGCGGGCATTCAGTCCCTGGGGATGGGGCTTCGTATGAACTTGATCATTCTTGTAATAATCCTTGTATTATGGATATTAATGGCGATTTTTGGGCTCCGAATGATAAAAATTATACAACATTTTACTTAAGGCCATATTGCGGTAGTGCAGGTAGGATAACTATATATATTGCCCTGTTATGCCCCTACCATTCCCTCTGTCCATAGCCCTAGGACTACCTCTAACACTAGCTGTCGTGTAATGCCGAGTATTCTAGAGAATGCCATCCGAAGAGACGTTACTACTAGACAAAATCTTTTGGCCTCAAGCGGGGTTTGAGCCAGCCTTGAGGGGCGCCTGAGACAAGCCCAGTATCACCGAACCATGGAACCCTTGGAGTAATATCTCCTAATTTTGACCTCGTAGTAACGCACAACTGTCGACCGTTTTGTAAGTTCGATAAGTTTAACTTTAGCCACTTGTGGGGTCTACGTCTTCCAAGCATGGTACACCTCCAATGGTACTCACATAATCCCAACAAGCAACTCATCTGGCTTAGTCCGAACTTCTGATGGCAAACTAAGCTCGGTCCTTGATGAATATGGACCTAATGGGACATATGCATCACCCATTCCTATTGGACAACCAACAAACTATGATTATATAATAGCTTCAGGTGTTAGTTGTAGTGGGTGTCCTATGAATACCACTGGGTGTACATTTCCAACAGTACCACCAAGTAAGTTGGAGTAGTAAAAATATTCAAGAATGTAAATTTTAGCTACTCCTCCATGTAGCATAAATTGTCTTAATGGTGGGATGTGTGTGATAGCTGACAATGGAACATCATACTGCGAGTGCTTAGATATATGGACTGGAGCAAACTGCTCAAGTAAGAAGAAAATTTTAGTTAGTCTACCAACCCCGTCGCCATACATGGGCAGCACCCCAAAATCATAATATTCCCCCATATGATTTTTCACAAAATATTTCCAAATTTTCGATTGTTACATCAAAAATGACTATTTTTAAAGAAAAAAGTTGATCATGGTCACATGGGGAAATAGAGGGTCTAAAAATGTTAAAAATTTGATCACGTGATATATGAATGACCCCTTACTCACCCCTCCTCATTAGGGGGATGGAATGTTGAGGTACTCGTCATAACCTGATCAAACTTTTAGCTTTCGTTCCATGTAACTATTTTCAAAATAACCAAAATTATTCTTGCCTAAATGGTGGCACTTG
>JAQGBS010004022.1:0-10769 GCA_034698545.1 Acrobeloides obliquus
GTCATCTTATCTATTTTGTCAAGATCTTTATCATCAATTTTCTTGTAAAAGACCTAAATTTGGACTGAAATTAAATCGAGTCGTTTAGTCATACTTGATAACCGAGAAATTTTCTGTGGTCCATATCCACCGGATTAAACGGTGTCCAACGAAGAACGAACGAATCAGAGGTAAAATCAACCAACTCCACCTCCAGTGGAATTTCATTACCTAAAATCAACTTTTGTGGCCAATAACACGTGACTTTGACTTACATATGGCTTTATCACCATTACTATATTTAGAAACGTCGTTTTCTGTTGTTTCGCTCAACAGATTGACATGATTGAGAAATGCTTCAACCCGATGATAACATAACAATCCATTATTTTGCAAGCTGACTTTCCCATGCATAATCTTTAGGGGTTGGCGTTCAATGTTGAACAATTGCTTCAGATTGGCATTTTCAACAACCACCAATGCATACGTGTTTTGATATAATGTTTCACCGCGAATGGTTGACAAGTTCTTGAACATGTACAAAGAAACCAACGACTGCGTGAACCGGACTAACAAGTATCCCGTGATCTCTTCTATTGCACCAAATGCTTCAGTTAAAACCGGGCCAGTTTTTCCCGTCCGAATTTCAACTTCAAGATTTCCGATGATTATGTTGCAATTCGTGTATTTGAGAGCAGACGTCTCAGACTCCACCGCCCCACCAGAACACTTCTTTGGGCAACGTTTTTCCTTGCATTCTATGCAGTTATGGCGATCTTGTGGATCTAAAGTATATTATATAGACAGCTGTTTTCAATCATATAGTCGGATCGAGTGCACCTATTGAAGACTTTATGAAAATATTCGGACCGTTTCGCAACTCATTTTTCAGAGGGTACAAGAACCGAAGTAACTTCACAAAATCTAACCTTCTTCATAGTCCACGGGGCATTCGTAGATGCATTGATTTCGAAACGGTTTCCAATAAGATTTTTGAGACGAATCGGTGCTAGATGAAACGGGGAGCAAATTTCGGCACTCTTCTTTTGTAAAACATCGGCGACCCGTTTGTTCATAGAATCCTTCTGGGCAAGACAAACTACATGTACCATTGAGCTCAACGTTACGACAACTATGGCATGCACCTGGATCGTTGGGCCTGAAACATCCACCAACACATTGAGGGTGACAAATCTCTCCATTCTCATCGCATCCTGGACCGGCAGTATGATTGGAGTATTTTTGATACGGACAAGCTATTTGGCATGTGGTTGCGTTCCAGCACGAGAGAATTTCTCCGTTATATTCACATCTGTTCTCATTTTTCACTCGACATTCGTCATTACATGACCGAGGATCCTGTTTCACTATAATATGTCGTATGGCATCATGGCTCAAAAGAAGCTTCTCCCAATTGATATACCGCGAATAGCACAACTTGGTGTTCTCAGTAATACGGACACCACCTTTCTTGATAGCGGTCAACTTCCCCAAGCCGATATTCCTCAAATCTGGGTTCTGATAAATGATGAGTGCGTAGTTTATAAACAAAGAATGTCCGCCAATGACCCGAAGCTCGGGAAAGACAACACCCAGCGATGTAAGACCCCTGTAATTCGAATTTTAGCCATAAAAGTACTTCATCCTGGGGCAGGGGGAGGAGTCTGCCCAATCGGTCGGTCGATGAGGAGCTCCTCTATTCTCAATATTTTTTCTTCCTCTTATAAAAAAATTTGATGAGGAGATCCCCCTCAGAAATTTTTAAATCAATTTTTAGTCATTTTTCCTCATTTCCTCAGCATTTTTAGCTTAAAAACGCGCATTACTAAAAAAATTTCGCCTGCAGTGCTGTTTTTCTGGATTGCAAACAATTTTTCACTTGGCGACCTTTTTGATCTCCTGACCCAGAGGCCGCCAAGGATCTCCTCACCAGGAGCTTCCTTCCTCCCCTTGCCCATGTATGTTCTATATTTACCTGACATCATAAACTAAGAGTGAGCCAGTAATTTCACGTAAGTTATAAAACACGGGAAAGTCAGCATCGGATATGGAGAAAGAAGCATTTTGATTATAGCCAATATTAGCCAATGTGATATCTCCCTCAATTATCGTACACCTCTTAACGTCAAATTTATTTTCTTTCGATTCCGCCTTGATCCAAAACGTTAATGGAAAATTTCGAATATCGACCGAGCCGCATCTTGTTTCATTCCGTATAGAAAACACTACCTAAATTCGATTTGATATTCATTAAGGACAAGGATTCTAGCTCTAGGGCACATTTAGGAAATATAATAGATCTTTAAAAAAATCAAACCTCTACAGACGAAATCAAAAAGCATATAACTAAGACAAAGTTAAAACCATTGTAGCTCCGTAACATCATCCAATACAATAGTTGATATGATTCAAAAGATGTTGCATAACACTCCTAAATTCGGCATTCGAATCGGATTCACCTCACCAAAATTGCGGATTATTTTTACGAAAAAATTTTTGAAAAAAAAACAACCGAAACAACACGACCACGCAGGGATGTCGAGAGGGGAACTTTGAGTTTTTTGAAGATATCTTTTTATCTAGCTGAAAAACTTTGGCTGCCCAACTGGAGTTCCCTTTCTAAAAAACATTTTTGCGTCAAAGAATTATGGTGCCAGTCATTTGGGAACATACCTTTTGGGGCCCGTTCCCTTTTTATCAGATGCCCCCTGGGCTTCCACCAAGGAATCCTATATATAAAAATCTTTAGTTTTGTCATAAATAAGCCATTCGAGGTTTTTTTTTATAAAAATCGAAGAATGAAATAAATGTAAACAACATGACTGCCGCACATATTTTGTTTGGAAAGAGAGGACAAACGGAAAGAGCATGCAAGTGCAAACCACACTCAGCAATAAATGACATAAAAGAAAAACAAGAAAAAAGGTTCAAGATAGATAACTTCGAACATATATCATTTTATCAACATTGATTTCAGATGAAAACATTTGATTTTACAGGATCAGATGACTCATGATCTCAGCGATAGATGGAATATACTGTATATTCTCTACTGCAATATGTCACTCTATTTTCAACCAACTCTGGGGGTCATTCTCATTCGTCTCGACCGGTTAGCGCGCAGCCTGATTAACAACTTGCAAAAAACCGGCACTATAACTTTCGCCACGTTCGTGTCAATATACATATTTATTGCAAATCAGGCAACTCAATTAGTCTGAAATTAAATATGTCTATTGACAGGAAAGTGGTGAAAGTTATAGTGCCAAAAAACCGCATATGAAAATCTTTTTCGTATGCCGAGATCTCGAATTGTATTTCATTGTATATTCATCTGTGGATCACCCTGTATTACACAATTCAAAACTTTCAAAAAATGAACGTTGCCTGATTTTCAAATTTGGTTTTTGTAAAATGAAATCAGAATTTTAAAAGCCGCAACTCCTGGGTGAAATTCGACTTCAAGAATTTTCTAGAAAGTTATTTTCAACTATTACATCTTTATGTGTCTAAAAAATAAGTATTTTCAAGGGGAGTCACAGCTCCCTTCTCGGAGTTCGGACTTTCCGAACAAGGGAGCTCTTTGACGTCCCTGGAGTCCATACGAATCAAAATGGTACTCAACGTTTTCTCACTATTTTTCTTCTTGTTTTCTGAATCAGGGAAGCGTTTTCAAGGTTCGGCAATGAGTGCAGTCGATTTTTTCTGCATAGAAAAACTCTAGCGGTCTGTTACTAATATTTGTATAATTTGTTGGTGGTCTCAGCTGTTTTGCATACATGTTCTCAGCCTAGTTACGGATTCGGCAAAGTTCAAAAAGAAAGAGGCAACTCTGACAAATTTCAAATAATATTTCGATTTATAAATGTGTCAACGATTTTAATTTCAAATTTATTTTTAATATAAAACTGCATTAAAAATCACATGAGCATAATGGGCATGAAATCCCCCCCCCCCACAGAATATATATAATAATGTTCATCCTTCCTTTATTTACGCGCACTAGGTACGCATTACAACAGATAACAATAATAATCACAGTAACAGACAATACTAGTCAATAATGTAGGACCCGAAATTGTCTTTTGGGCACTAGGACGGCTATCACCGTCGCTGTCACAGACAGCGGTCATATCATCTAAGTTTGGAAGGAGGGAGTCATATATGCACACTTATACGAAAAAGAAAACATGCTGAAAATTGAAAAAGTCATCTGCGATAGATTCCGTAACTTGTATTCTCATGACTGTGTTAGCTGTCCTAGTGCTGTCTTTTGAAGTTCCATAAAAACTATAGAAGATGATCAAAATGAAATTCAAGACTCAAAAATACAGAAAATATACATCGTATTTTTGCTGGGAATCTTTTTAGGACCCGAAATTGGTTCACAACAACAAAAAATTAATATGGCTGTTAATATGAACGATTACAGAAACATAAATATTATGAGGGTGGCTCTTCAAGAGACAATTTGACTCGTTCTTGTTCGGATGAACCGTCTAAAATGAGATCATTTGAATTGGAATTTTTCTGTGCATTCATCTCGGAATTCGCACGATTATCCATGCAAATTTGCTCGGCAAAGTCCTAAAATATTTTTCTACAGAAATGCATATAGTAGGAAAATATACGGGCTCAAACTCAAAATCGTCCTCTTCTTCTCCTTCTTCGTCGCTTATAGAAATACTTTCATGAGAATTGCTGTGATTGAACCCATGTAAGAGGGGATGTTGAGATTGGTAATTATTAGTCTCGATGGCTTCATCAAAATTGTAATTACCGCCTTCGAACTTCTCGGGATTATTGAGGACAAAAGATAACTAAAAATTTACATTTCAACTGAAAGAAAAAGTTCCCTACGTGTCGGAATGAATCATCGGTATAAGGTGCTAAGTATCGAACAATTTGATAGAATGATGGGCGCTCGCGAGGATCGTACTTCCAGCAAGTCCTCATTATATTGTACCTATAAAGTTGTACTAAAAAATATTGATTAGAACAAACCAGAAATCAGGGCAATCCGTTGGCCTGAGCAAAACTCTTCGTTGTACGCCAATATAATTAAAAACTTGGTCATTACCAAGACCCGCATATCTAAAAGAGTAATATAACGATTCAGGGACAAAATTATCGTCGTAATCTTTCGTTTTAATACACAAAATTTCAAAAATCGCCAACTTTATAAGCGATTTTCTCAAAAAACTATAACGATTCAGAAAATGCAATAAAACAAAAAATGCTCCATTTTTCATGAACTTTTCGAATATATACAAAAATGGCAACTTTTTTTTGATTGAACTGGTCTTTTAAAGCCAAGAAAAACATACGGCTGTTGGCCTAGAGTTAGCATTTCATATAAAACAACACCATATGACCAAACATCTGACTTCATGGTGAATTTGCCGTCTTTCAATGACTCCGGTGCCATCCACCTGACTGGCATTAGACGCTTGCCAGCTGGCTTATAGTATTCGTGGTAGTAAATATCACGGGCCTAAAAAAATCAATAATTTACGGAGCTACTACACAATAGGAGGGTGGGGCACTCACGTGAAAAATTTTTCTAGAAATGACCCCTCTAGGGATAAAAACATGTGGGGAATCCGAATTTGACATTTTCGAAACAAAAAACACTTCACTGATTCAGGGAAGGCCTATGTATTGCAGCGAAAAGTCGAAAAATCGGATTTTTGTGACTTTTCGCTTCAATACACAGGACTTCCCTGAATAAGATTAGCATTATTCGCTTCGTAAATGTCAAATTCGAATTTTCCGCACGTTTTTACCCCTAGAGGTGTCATTTTCAGAAAAATTTTTACGTGGGTGGCTGCCTATTGTGTAGTAGCTCCTATTTTATAATAAAGAAAATTCAATTACCATCCCAAAGTCACCAATCTTCACAGTTTCGTCTGCATGAACCTAAAATTTGATATAGAACCTGTTATAAACACAAAGAAAACATACCATGCAATTACGAGCAGCAAGATCTCGATGGCAAAATTTGAGGGACTCCAAGTAAGCCATGCCATCGGCAATTTGTGCAGCCCAAGTAAAGTATTGGGTGGCTGTAGGAACTGGGTTATTGTCGACATTTTCTTCCGCACCCGGTCTATGCGACCTCAAAAAGTCGCGCAAATTTCCCTTAAACAATTAATAATTATTTAGAATTTTTTATGCAACACCTTTGCCATCATTTCCATAACAACTAAAACAGGTTGACCGTCCGAAACTACTCCATATAATCGCACAATATAGGAAGTATTGAACTGTTTCATCACACTGGCCTCAATCAAGAAGTGCAACCTCTCAGCACTACTGGCTGTCTCGGGAACTGTTTTCACCGCACATTCCCCGAACACAACACCACACATGGATTTCACATTCTTGCCAAAGCCTCGCAAAACCTACAATTCAAAATTACAGGATGTATCGAAAAAACCGGAATTTGGGTGATTTTTTCATGTTTTTTAAAAAAAATTTTCGGGTCGAAAAACATGAAAAACACGCCCAAATTCCGATTTTTTGATATAACACCATGTATATCAACTAATAAAGGGAAATATACTTTTCCAAATGTTCCTCGTCCGATTTCAACATCTAGCTCGAGGTCCTCTCGCCTGAGTTCCCATTCATCGGTTTGGTAAACGTCCAACTGTGATAAATATTCGGGATTGGCTGAAATCGTTTGGCGAACATATTCTCGCACCTTCTTTCCAAAATAGCGGTTAGCAAAGTAGTAAATAACAAATCCGCCAATTGTACCAATGAATAAGAATGCAAATACCATGATCAAGATGACCTAAACGATTATTAAAAGCCAATTGTTTTTTTAGCTAACCTTCCAAGTGAAGAAACCAGGTGTGTGAATTATGACATAGTCTTTTAGTACAGTTGGTGGGCTGTCTCCAGCCAATGTTATAGTACGAATCTCCAGAGTGTATACCCCATCGGGTAAACCGATTATAAAACCGCTATGATTTTTGAAATCTTTCATCGACTTACAATGCTCAATCTTTGCCGGAACCTAAAGGCAAAACTTTGTGGAGTTACTCATGTAAAAAAATTTTCAAAAATTTTTTCTGGAAATAACCTCTCTAGGGGTAAAAATATGCGGGAAAACTGAATTTGAAATTTTCGAAGCGAAAAAACGCCTTCCTTATTCGGTCTGAGTATTGAAGAGAAAAGTCGTAAAAATCGCATTTTGCTTTTCCAATAATACACAGGCTGGATCAGAGAAGCGTTTTTCGCTTTAAAAATCTCAAATTCGGATTCCCCACATGTTTTTACTCATAAAGAGGTCATTTCCAGAAAAAAATTTCACGTGAGTGCCCACCCCCTATTGTGTAGTAGCCCCAACTTTTTAGTAACAAAGCAAAGAACTATTACAGCTGTATGTAGGTCAATCAATTTGATTCGATAGCCCAATACAACACCATTTGGATCAGTTGGCGGATCCCAATATAATCTTCGCTCAGAATATTGTTTATTCTTCCTTGTATTGTTCAGTTTTGAATCGAAGAGCTCGAAATCATCTATTACTTGGACCTTCTTTGGATCAACACGATCGTTTTCAGCTAAAAATTTCAAGATTTGGTATAAAAACTGAATTGATTTACGTTTTGCAGCAGTTCGAATCAATATCCATGCTGGCCGTTGAGAGCATGCATGATTCTTGGCGTTAATATCCTGACACGCATAAATCTAGAAAGTTAAATCATAAATATATATAAAATTTCTGTGTTCGTCCGTTAAAGCGAGATCTCGGGAACGTTAAATAGGATTGACGTGCGGTCTTTTTTAATCAGTAGTGGTTAGGTGTGCAAGACACCAAAAAAGCACTATAACATCTGTTACGTCGACATCTGTAAAATTGGCGTATTATCGGTGCGTAAAGCGTGTGTCGGACTAGTTTTATAAAAATATATAATCATAGAGATGGAAATTTGCATATTTTGGCTCCATTTATACCATTTCGGTAGGGGTACGCCGTGGGGTCAAGATTGAAAAATCCTTTCGGATTAGTATTCCCCATAGTCGAAAACCCCGAGAGCAAAATTTAGCCGAATTGGAATCATTTTTGAAATCAACAGATTCTATTACCAAACAGGCTTTTTTACCATACATATATAATATTTTAAATAAGCTTACCACTATTTGGTATTCAGTAAAATGTGGCAACCCTGTAATGCTAAGATCCAAACTAGTGACATTTATTGTGCCATCGGTTTGATTCGTAACATAATAAGTGTAATGACTTCCATTAAAGGTTTCAGTATCATCTGTTTCATTCATAGCAAGTTCATCCATTCCATCATTTTCTAGCTTCGATAGTTCTTTATCAGTAAAATTACCCGCTTCTGCTTCAATCGACCGTCTGAAACGCAGATTCGAATCCTCAATATGTGTCTTTTTATCGGTCCAAGTTCTCGGCTGTTTCTTCGCTGGCTGTCTAAAAATGAATTAAATAAAGAAGAAAATTTCAAAAATACACAGTGAGGCATAAAAAAGTGAAACAGAAATTTAAAATTTTTACATAGATAGAAACATCGAAAAATTAGAAACATTTATATATGTGTTAAACATGAGAAAATGTTAAACAGTGAGATTAAAAGATTGAGGAAGTGAGTAGAACTTTTTTGCTGATGAGAATAAAAGATGTTAGAATTAGGAATCTCATAGCAAATTAAGGCCGCAACTACACCCTCTGACGGATTCAGAATGCGTCAGAACGAAATATCTTTTTAGGTTGGTGAATTTGGACACAATATTTTTTGCAAAAATATCGAGCTTTCTGAGAACTACATTTTTGGTCAAGACGACATGTCAAAATTCTTCAACCATAAAAAGATATTTCGTCTGACGCTGACTTCACTAATTCGCGGTCCGACAACCAGTGTTTGAATCTATTTGTTAAAACTACTGTGTTGCAACGTGCAAAACTGTTGTGTTGTATAACAGAATATTCTGTTGTGTACAACACAAAAAGTGTAAAGAATAGCTTGCGGGTGGAAATGAATGGTGAAGTGCATCTCTTTGAAGCTTTACTTGTTGTATAGTAGATCAAACAATTCCCAAGCTAGCATCAACCGCTGTTGCTCAGGAGAGATCTTATGGTGTAAAAGTCGGCGTTTCACACGCAAACGCTGTTGCTTTTCGAGAGACAATTTCTCTTCGATCTCATTTTCTTGACTCGCTTCATGTAGAGTCGATGATGGGGATAGAAGTGGAGGAGGACGTCCAACACAATGCCGAGGATTCCAATTCACAGAACAACTTAGCAATTTCAATTAGATTTTAAGAACTGTTATTGTCAACCCTAATGTAAAAAAGCAAAGCGACAATTTGAGCCTTATCCTAGATCTGTATTCAACAAAATCAACATACTTTGTGTTTTGGGCGGTGTTTTTGAACCAATCTTCTTTCTCAATTTTACGCTCCGATATCTCTGATGCTTCGGGTTTTGTGGCTGCAGAATCGACACACTTACAACAGCCTTGATCTCTAGGACATGTATCTTTGTTGCTGCTGTTCGCCATCGACGTTAGTCCCGCTGACTCGGATTTCATTAATGACGAAGGTGCTCGCTGTCGCTCTAAGAGAAGCATAAATCAAATGATTTTTTAATGAACATACGAGAATAGTTGCAAACATCGCCGATATTGGTTGCAGCCGAATCGTCCATTGGAAGCCAGCTGATTATGTAGTGCGTAATAACACCCCGTGGATTCGGCGGCTGTTCCCATTCCAAGAAGATCGTAGACGGACCTGTGACCTCGGCCTTCTTTAACCTAGGAGAATCTGGCACACCAAACAATGTGCGAACGAAGCCAATTTTCGAGATAGCGTTTTTCGCTCCAGGATGGTTCACTAGTCTTGTTTGCACATAATAAGCATATGTGGTATCAGCATCCAAGTAAAAAATAGACGTTCCTTGATTAGCGACAGTAGAGTTATTTTCGTCACCCTGATTTTCCATATCTGGGTCAACCGATACAAATTGCATTTTCCAAGTATCGGAGCAAGCTGAACGATCGTCATCGATGGTCATCTGATCGATTTTGTCAAGATCTTTATCGTCAATTTTCTTATAAAAGACCTAAATGTGGACTGAAATTAAATCAAGTCGTTTAGTCATACTTGATAACCGAGGAATTTCCGGTGATCCATATCCATCGTATTAAACGATGTCCAGCGAAGAACGAACGAATAAGAGGTAAAATCAACCAACTCTACCTCGAGTGGAATTTCATTACCTAAAATCAACTTTTGTGGCCAATAACATGTGACTTTGACTTACATATGGCTCTATCACCGTTACTATATTTAGAAACGTCGTTGTCTGTTGTTTCGCTCAACAGATTGACATGATTGAGAAATGCTTCAACCCGATGATAACACAGCAATCCATTATTTTGCAAGTTGACTTTCCCATGCATGATCTTTAGGGGCTGGTGTTCGATGTTGAACAATTGCTTCAGGTTAGCATTTTCAACAACCACCAATGCATATGTGTTTTGAAATAATGGTGCACCGCGAATGGTTGACAAGTTCTTAAACATGTGCAAAGAAACCAACGACTGCGTGAACCGGACTAACAAGTATCCCGTGATCTCTTCTATTGCACCAAATGCTTCAGTTAAAACCGGGCCAGTTTTTCCCGTCCGAATTTCAACTTCAAGATTTCCGATGATTATGTTGCAATTTTTGTATTTAAGAGCAGCCGCCACAGACTCCACCGACCCACCAGAACACTTCTTTGGACAACGTTTTCCCTTGCATTCTATGCAGTT
>JAQGBS010004023.1:0-10769 GCA_034698545.1 Acrobeloides obliquus
ATTCAGAACATGCCGTAAAAACAAAAAATGCTCCATTTTTCATGATCTTTCTGAATATATCATTTTTCATATGGTTGTACTTACTGGACTGGTCCTTTAAACCTAAGCCTAGGCTTAGTCTTAAGCCTAGGTCTAAGCCTAAGCCTAGGTTTAAGCCTAAGCCTTTAGCCTAACCAAAGCCTAAGCAAAAGATGAAAAATTGATTTTTTTTCAGCCTGGGGGATAGTGCATAAGTACCACCACTCGGTCATTGTGGCTCAACTTTTTTTTATCTCTCTCGCTGAAACGGACTTTACCTCCGCCATTGATGCTTTGTTGCATAGCAAAATATTCGTCTGTAGAATTATTATTCCATTGAACTCCAAAATCTACAGTTTTAAAAGTGCCTGGGATATGACCACATTTTACTGTCGTATTTCCATTTTTTCCGGCTGGGGGATCGGCTAAAAATTCTTCATACAGGTCGAAAAATTCAATTTACTCGTATATAAAACCACATCGTTTCCTAAATTGTTGCGGAACAAATCTCTCAAAAATATCGTATAGTTGTAATTGCAATCACCCCACATTCCGTATTCATTTTCTATCTGGACCATTATTATTGGACCGCCATTTTGGTATAGATAAGATTTTATTATAGGAAGAAAGGTGTTATAAAAGTTTTGAATAGCATTTAAGTAGCTAAAATAAAGAACGTTCATGGTCAAGTGGCTAGAGCGTAAGAAACAAAGTATATAATTTCGACACGATTTTTCGAAACGATAATTTCGACATGGATAATGTCGACATGATAATTTTGACACGAAATTTACGCTTTTTTATGCCATGAGCATTTGTCGTATATGCCAAAAAAGGCGACTGTTAAATCAAAATTAGCACGATGGTTGGTCGAAATCGAAAACTACAGTGTTCGAATTGTGCATATTGCTGGGAAACAAAACACTTTGGCTGAAGCAATTTCTAGAATGAAGATCAACCAGAAGCTTTGATTCCAAATGATACTGATCTTGAAGATATTGTGGAATTTCCGAAAATTTCGTGTCGAAATTATCATGTAAAAGTTATCATGTCGAAGTTATCGTGTCGAATTTATGTGTCGAAATTATCATGTCGAAATTATCGTGTAGAAGTTATCATGTAGAAGTTATCATGTCGAAGTTATCGTTATGTGTCAAAATAATCTTGTCGAAATTATATACACCCGATTTTCTTGAAAAATTTCTTTTTCAAGTGATTCGCGTCCCCAAATGTCGCGTCCGAAAATGTTAGCCTCCAAATGTCCGATAACTCACTCGGTATTATAAGTTCTCAACTTGATCCCTTCATATTTGATTAACCACCATGGGAAACCTCCAAATTCCCATTCACCGCAAATGTATGGTCCAGCACGAAGAATCACATTCAACTCATATTGTTGAGCCAAAGCTAAAAATCTTGTTATGTTGTTCTTGCCGGAAAAATCGAATCTAAAATTTCTTGTTCATTTGAGTGGAAATGTGGCACTATAACTTTCGCCACGTTGTCAAAAAACTATAACTTTCGCCAAATAACTTTCGCGACGTTCGTGTCAATATACATATTTATTGCAAATCAGGCAACTCAATTAGTCTGAAATTAGATGTTTATTGACACGAAAGTAGTGAAAGTTATCGTGGCGAAAATTACATGGCGAAAGTTAGCGTGGCGAGATTCGTAGCGAAAGTTATAGTGCCCGAAATGTCCACTTACTGTCCCTCAAAAGGCTCATGCTCATTCCACGCCACATAGACTTGAATCGCATTTAAACCCGATGCTCGGACTCGACTTAAACGATCTTCCCATTGATCGGGATGGATGCGAAAGTAGTGAATTTCGCCCGAGATATAACGAAATGGTTTTCCATCTTTTAGAAACTGTTGATTTGGAATATCTACCGTAAAAGTTCCGCCATCGACGGAATTAACAAGTAAATGTAGAATGAATGATATAAGATAAAAATAGAGCTTCATGGGGTCGACTCTATATTGCATTTATCAATTTGATTTACTGATAGCTAACACGTTGGAATGATGCCTCTTTTATATCGCTTTTTGTAGTATGTGTATTGGTTGAATTTTCATATACAACGTATCATATATAACACTTGGTAAAAAAATTTTGTGTAAAAAGTACACGAATGTACAGAGTGTTCAATAATTTACTCACGTATTTTAAAAGCTCGCCAAAAATCGAGTTTAAGTCCATTTCAGTCGCCCGATAGCTCATTCGATAGCCACCATCACCAAATTTTGTTAGAAAAAAATTACGAAAAAAGCGCGTATTTTCGAGATTTTAGAGCCAAAATACTGGAAATTTGCACTTTTTGCACAGCCCCCAAATATAGTCAATTTTCAAAAAGCTCCTAAAACGTTTCAAATCGCCAAAAATTTTTGCACTCGGGGGTTTTCGATCACGGGGAACACGAATCCGCCATTAGTTTTTGTCCTAGACTTCGGGAATATGATCAAAAAATGGTTTACAAAGAGGTACCTCATAATAGGTAAAAACCCCCTTTTTTGGATTTTGGCTTCGTATGGGGTACCCCAAGGAAGGACCAAGGTATATGCAAACATCAACATACATGGAATCCACAAATAAATGTATGTGCAAACATCAACATACATGGAATCCATAAATAAATGTATGTGCAAACATCAACATACATGCATATCAATCTAAAGCCATGTGTCTACAAACGTACTTGTAAACATCGATAAGAATACAAGGAAAATTATAATTGTATACGTTCTTTACAGGGTTATAGTTTTTTCATCAAGTGTTCTTGATCTTCAAATACAAAAGCTTAACGGTTTTTACGTCACTATTTAAAATGTACTTTTCACATTGTATATGAAAATTCAACTAATATATATACTAAAAAAAAGTGATATAAAAGAGGCATCGTTCCAGTGTGTTAGCTATCAGTAAAAATCAAATTGATAAATACACTATAGAGTCGACCCCATGAAGCTCTATTTTTGTTTTATATCATTCATTCTACATTTACTTATTAATTCCGTCGATGGCGGAACTTTTACGGTAGATATTCCAAATCAACAATTTCTAAAAGATGGAAAACCATTTCGTTATATCTCGGGCGAAATTCACTACTTTCGCATCCACCCCGATCAATGGGAAGATCGTTTAAGTCGAGTCCGAGCATCGGGTTTAAATGCGATTCAAGTCTATGTGGCGTGGAATGAGCATGAGCCTTTCGAGGGACAGTAGGTGGACACTTCGGGCACTATAACTTTCGCCACGAATCTCGCCACGCTAACTTTCGCCATGTAACTTTCGCCCTTTCGTGTTAATACATATTTAATTTCAGACTAATTGAGTTCCTGATTTGCAATAAATATGTATTGACACGAACGTGGCGAAAGTTGTCGTGGCGAACATGAAACGTGGCGAAAGTTGTCGTGCCACATTTCGACTCAAATGAACAAGAAATTTTAGATTCGATTTTTCCGGTAAGAACAACATAACGAGATTTTTGGCTTTGGCTCAACAATACGAGTTGAATGTGCTACTCCGTGCTGGACCATACATTTGTAGCGAATGGGATTTCGGAGGTTTACCATGGTGGTTAATCAAATATGAAGGGATCAAGTTGAGAACTTATAATACAGAGTGAGGAGTAACCTAGAAAAAAGCTTATATGGGATGATTTTTTTCGAAAAAATCTATTGCGCGCACTTCCGAGCGATAGGAGGCAGCTCAAAACGGTATAATATGCCAAAATTTTTGTCCGTTTTCATCGAGATAAAAAAACTAAAGTTATGATGCAAAAACAAATAGACGCAGCAGGGAAGAGAACCCGTGTCGTTTAACTTCAAAGATGGGAACACATCCACTGCACCATTACTACTTGTTTCAAGGGAAACAAGCTTTTGATATATAAAAAAGTAGTTTTTTTTAAAGTAGTTTTCACGATGAAAACGGTCTATGGGACCACAATTTTGAAATATTATACCGTTTTGAGCTTCCCCCTATCGTTTATGCTTGGTTTCGGTGAAAATTTTTTGTAGTAGGTTCCTTTGTTAGTGAAGGTGATATCAATTTTTTTCTTTTTTGTGAAATTCTAACAATTTTATTTTAGCTACTTAAATGCTATTCAAAACTTTTATAATGTCTTTCTTCCTATAATAAAACCTTATCTATACCAAAATGGCGGTCCAATAATAATGGTCCAGGTGGAAAATGAATACGGAATGTGGGGTGATTGCAATTACAACTATACGATATTTTTGAGAGACTTGTTCCGCAACAATTTAGGAAACGATGCTGTTTTATATACGAGTAAATTGAATTGTTCCTATCTGTATAAAACGTTTTAGCCGATCCCCCAGCCGGAATAAATGGGAATAGAACCTTAACATGTGGTAATATCGCTGGCACTTTTAAAACGGTAGATTTCGGTGTTCAATGGAATAATAATTCGACAAACGAATATTTTGCTATGCAACAAAGCATCAATGGTGGAGGTAAACTTGAATTGAAAATATACGAAGCCAGCTTTTTTTGTAGGTCCTAAAGTCGATACGGAGATTTATCCAGGCTGGAATGTTGTATGGGGAAATGTTGATCCAGCAAAAAGTTATCCTGGTCCACAACATTTTCTTACTTTCCTTCAATACATATATTCGGTGAATGCGTCTTTTAGCATTTATATGTTTCATGGAGGCACGAATTTTGGGTTTATGAATGGACAAGATCTTGGAAATACCCCCGGGGTAAAATGCTGCTCAAGGGCTAGGGGCCAGTCCTTGCCTCAGACAGCAGCTGCTGCGTGGCCCAATCAGCTGCTGCGTGGATCAAACAGCAGCTGCGCCGCAGAGCGCAGCAGCTGTTTAGTCCGTGCAGCGCGCAGCTGCTGTCTGAGACAAGGACTGACCCTAGGACACTTTTTGCTTACTTACAGTCTTTATGTCATAATAGGGGGTTTTCATATGCATAGAATCCGAAGATGGCAATGAAACAAATCAAAAAATTTATCTTGAGAAAATTTTTTGAATTTTTTCATTGCCATCTTCGGATTCTATGCATATGAAAACTCCTATTGTGACATGAAGACTGTAAGTAAGCTTGAAAGAGCTTGAGTTAAATAACCTAGCTCTTGAAATCGATGTTTTTTTAGGATATTACTTCATACGATTTCAATGCTCCGATCTATGAAAACGGTGCAATTTCTCCTTTATATGAAAAAATTCATGATTGGCTTCAAAACTTGCCAGATTGGGAGCAGAAGCCTCAACCAATCCCGGCTAATAATACGTAAGAATTTTGGAATTTGCAGTAGGAACTCGATTTAGTGACCCCCTCTCTCCTTTTTAAAACTCAGTCAAAAGCAAACAATGTTTTGGCACTAATGCACTATTCCCCCCCCCCTCCACGGGGGGGGGGGGAGGAGAATTCTGCATAAATTTATGTAGAATCCTTCCCCAAGCTGAAAAAATTTTTTATATCAAAATTTAGAGTATTAAATTACGGCCAAGTGACGCTCACCAAGTTGGGATCTAGTTTGATTTCTACCCTAAATTTGCTCCAAGAACCCTGCTTTAACTCGAAATTTCCGCTTTCCTTCGAACAAATAGATCACGGTTATGGCTTTGTCATATACACTACCACACTTACAGCTGGAGGAAAAATTTTATCTTCGCCACATATTAAAGATTATGGATATGTTTTCGTAAACAATATATATCAAGTATGGCTTAAAAAGATGGTTCGTAGTCTAAAGTTCACGTTTAGGGTAATTTAAGTCGGGACAATTTCACATCATTAACTTTGACATACAATGCAAATGCTGGTGATGTTTTAAAGATATTGGTTGAAAATCGAGGTCGATTAAAATCTGGAACGTATGTAGACTCAAAAGTAAGTTGAGCTTATTTTTGCGTCGATCTTTTATACGTTCAAAAAATCTCGATGACGTAGCCAGAGGGAGTCATAAGTAGCGTTATAAATCTAAAAGTCGATTTTCAGATTTCGATTTGAACACACGTACGCCATTTTAGGGTTGGGGCCTACATAAAATATGCGCACGCTCCGCGCGAAAACTAGTAAAAAGAGTCGGCAGAGCTCCCTTTTTAGCCAAGTAAACAACAGAATAAACAACCCCTTATCACTGAAACTAGTAAAGAGCCTAAAACAATCTGTTTAGTCAATCGTTACCGGAGAATGGGGCGAGGGTTTCGCCTGGGGTATGGGCTTCGGTCTTTTCGTTTTTGTGCTGATTCTAGCTATCTTCTTTACGCAGCGTCGCTGTCATCATCGCGCACATGCGCACGCGGAGCGTGCGCATGTGCGCGATGATGATGAAACGTTGAAGCAGTCGAAGCGGAAGCATAGCGGCGATGAAGAGGAAAATCGTGACTTTTGGGGCGGCCTTTTGGCGTTTGTCATCGCTACCGGCATTTGGTTCTATCAAGTTTTATTGGGTGATCGCCCCGTGAGCTGGACCAGGCACCCAAGAAATCTATAAGTTTTTGACCACCAAAATAAAGTTATGAAGGGTTATGGTTCTTGCATAAAAGTTAGATCTCGGTCTACGCTAGCTTTCATAAAAAGACCCTGTGTCAAAAGAACTTACCTGTAAAAAGTTATAGCCTCGACAAGCTGGACCACTCAACTATAGGCCACTTTGGGGTATCACCTACTTGGGCTACAGCTGTATCGACCTTGTCAAAGATCTCTCTTTTTCGTTTTATTTAGCATTCATCATTCAATCCAAGTTTATATGACTAATTTAGGGACTTTTCAATGTCACGTTAGACAATGTACAACTCCAAAACTGGGTTGCTTGTGGAGTCAATCTTACACAATCTTCAGTAGACTCTCTAACAAACTCTCTTTTCGACACTTTTGACAAGCAAGTACTACCAGGCACTCAATCACCTGGAGTCTATACCGGCAAATTCACTGCAAATCAAATCGAAGACACCTTTTTCGACCCAACTGGCTGGACAAAAGGACAACTTTTCATCAATGGATACAACTTGGGTAGATATTGGCCAACTATGGGTCCACAAGTAAGATCATAAGATGTGGATGGGTAAAAATGAATTTTAGGTAACCTTATATGTGCCAAAACCAGTTCTCCAAACGATTAACACCGTCGTTTTAATCGAACTACAGGGCGCACAACAGAATTATGTTAGCTTTACTGACACGCCGATCAGTGGATATCAATCAGGGCTTTAAAATAATTGATATGAATAAAGATAATTTGAATCGAATTAATTACAGGGTGTCCTAAAAAAGTAGATTTTCAAAAAGAAAAAGCATTTTCAAGCTCCGGGAATGCGCGCAATCGATTTCCCGCATAAAATTACCTCTATATGAAGCATTTTAGGATTTTTGAAAAAAATTTCGGGTCGAAAAAACATGAAAAAATCGCCTAAGTTCCAGTTTTTTATACACCCTGTAAAATGTTGTGATTGTAATATAAAAATATTTTATAAAATTATAAATCGTTTTTATAATAAGAAAAAATTTCTCGTTACTATATACGGGTGAGGCAAAAGTCCTGGCCTAGGTGGACAAAAGTCCTGACCCAAGGGGCAAAAGTCTTGACACTTCAAAAACGTGTTTTCTCGAAAATTTTGGACGAGAAAACACCTTTTCAGCATTTTTGACAATGTCAGGACTTTTGTCCGCCTAGGCCAGGACTTTTGCCTCCCCCTGTATTTTTTAGCCTTCGTGAACATCTTATCGATGGCTGAAATTCGCATATTAACTTTACAACAGAGGGCATTCCGAATAAGTGTCGCACAAATTCCGGAAACGATTGAATCAGACAACAAATTTTCTGCTATGCTATCAATATTTCTTTTTATAATGTTCTACCAATCGTTTCAATAAACACGATTTTATTGAAAATCAGGCAACCACAGGAATGTTGCCTAAGGCTGCGCGCTAACGTCTCGACCAGCTGGTCGAGATGCTAAACGTCTCGACTTAAACTAAATCGAGACGCTAAACGTTTCGACTATGCGTCTCGAGTTCGTGACTCAAGTCGAGACGGCGTTTCGACCTCGTTTGAATTAGTTGGAGTTTTTACACGAAAACCCTGAATTTTTCATTTTTTAAAAATACACCTAATTATTGGATGTATTTAAAAAATAAAGAAGGCATTCTTTTTAGCTCGACTAGATGAACAATATGACACCAAATTGATCCAATTTGAGAATTGTTTTGAATTTGAGTTATTGAAACGAAAACTCTGATTCAGGGTTTTCGTTTCAATAACCCAAAACAATTATCAAATTGGATCAATTTTATGTCATTTTGTTTGTCTCGTCGAGCTATAAAGAATGCCTTCTTTGTTTTTTAAATACATCCAATTTTAAGTTTATTTTTAAAAAATGAAAAATTCAGGGTTTTCGTGTCAATACACAGCTCAATTCAAATCGTTTTACAACGAGTTGTAATGCATTACAACTCAACTAACGTCGTAATCTCTATGTGTAAAAGTTGTTTTTCTGGAAATCCCGATTTCAGGATTTTGAAATTTTCAAAATGCTACTAGTCCGAGCAGCTGAGGCCATTTTCGCTGAGCTTGGGTTCAAAATAATCCTGAAACATTATATTTTAAAGTTACAGAGCGTTTTTTCCAATTGGCATTTTAAAATCTTTTTTCGAAAACTCCGAAAATCCTGAATTTGGGATTTCCAGAAAAACAACCTTTAATGCGACAGCCAGAGCCGTATCCAGAGGGGGGGGGGCTAAGTAGGCTCAAGCCTTCCCCCCCCCCGAAATGGGCAAATTTTTGAAAAAATGGCCATTTTTAAAAAAATTTCTTAAGAAAAATGCATTTTTTCATGTTCAAGCATCTCATACCGATTTATGTTTTTATTCTGTTTCTATTTTGCAACATATTTTTTATACAAACAATTCGGTTCAAAATTTTTAGGTTTTACATTTGCCATTTTTGCTTTCATTTCTAACATTTAATTCTAAACAATGCGAAATTTTGGACGTAGCCAGCATGGAAATCCTGGTAATTTTTTTAGGCTATAATATATCAGGGGGGTAAATTTCAGAACGAGTTAGTGGCGGCTCTTAATGCTTTTTCGCGCCGTAATTATGGGGGGAGGACCTGGTGAACCTCTTCTCCAAGCCTGAAAATTTCTTAAAATGCATTTAGAAAATTTAAAAATGAATTTTTCAAAACCCTTAAATCTTGATCAAAATTATGACCAGGGATGCATTTATGTCAAAATCAGCAAATCTGACTTCAAAAATCAGATTTTAGGAGCAAAAAACATCAAAATGCTAATTTTTCATATTTCTTATAAATTTGACAAAAACTTTGCATCTTAAAAGTCAGATTTGACATCTCAAAATCAGCACTTTTCTGAAAAATCAGCGTACCTGGCACCCCTGATTATGACGTTGGTTTTTTTTAGAATTAAAGTAATTAGGCCATTTTAGTGCCAAGGAATCTTCGATGCTACAATTGTGGTAAGCACGGGCATTATGCGCGTGAGTGTTGGTCATCTAAAAGACGTGATTCATCGAATGCCGCTACAGAAAGTTTATGGCGAAAATTTTCGTGTAGTTCTCGTATTGTCACACATGTAAATGTTATTTTAAAATTTTTTTAAAGTTTCATTTAGAACGATGGTTCAAGCACTTCTAGTTCGAATGCTCAAGTTTTGGAATCTAAGACAAATGAATCTAAAGAGACAACTGTGGGTTTTTCTGTTGTTGTTTTTTAATTTTATATAATTAATTGGAGCTAATTCGGCTCTTATACTCTATTGAACGTGGTCTAAAATCGATTTTAAACCACATTCAATGGAGTATAAGATCCGAAGTAGCTCTAATCAATTTTAGGATTCCGCGTTGAGCAATAGCGTAAATGTTTCGATTCAAATAGTTCCTGTTGTAACGCTAAATGAAGGAAATGATTCCAAAGCTAATACATCAAATGAATTTGCACATATTACGGTTGATTTATTTTCTATTTTTATATATTCGCGTTTTTAGATCACTTCTCCAATTTCAAGAGTTGCTGCTTCGAAAAGCAGCCCAGCTAGACGTTTTTTTGAGCTCGTTAATGCTTTGGCTGGTGGCAGCACAGAGAATTTGCACAACAATACATCTGAATTGGCGAAACAAATTTCTGATCTCGAAAAATTGAACGAAGACTTTATTTCAACAGATGTTTCTCTTTGCAAGGGTGCTAATATGGTCTCCGAATGTGGAAGTAGAAGGAGCTCGATATCGATTTATGAAGCAGCAACTGACAAATCGGAACTTGCCATAACTTATTCGTTGGTAGATCTCAGTCCTGGAATTCGAAGAGCTTCTATGGGTCTTGAATCGACTTTCGAAGAGCCTGTTAATCGGGAGAATTTACATTCATCCTTCGGATCTCCACGAGAAGTTCAAGTTATTCATGAGTCTATTGAACTATCCGAAACGTCTGGGAGTACAACGAGTAATGGTATAGTCAAAAAATTTTTTTGGCTATCACAAAGCTTTTTACTGAATTAGGCAATTTTTCGATTTTTGAAATGGCGTATTTTTTGAATTTTATAATGTCGTATCTTTCGTTTCAATGTACACGTTGCCTGATTCAATAAAAAGCTCCGTGGTGGCCAAAAAAATTCTACTATAAGATTGCAATTGGTTATTTTTAATCACGAAATGTTCAGAATTTAATGGTGAAGCGACGATCGGCGGTGAAAGCATTAAAGAAGAGGCACGAAGTTATCAATCTTCGGAAGCGACGGCTAGCAATG
>JAQGBS010004024.1:0-10767 GCA_034698545.1 Acrobeloides obliquus
TTTGAAAATATCATAGTTACATGAAATTATCATTATTTCATTTGCGGGGCCTTGGGGGCCCGAAGCCCCCAAAGCCCGGCCCCCACAGGGGCCCGGGCCTAGGGGGCCCAGGCCCCAGTGGGGCCGAGGGGGCCAGGGCCTTGGGGGCCTCGGCCCTTTTCGGTCTCTGGTCTTCTATCGGACCTGGCACACAATCATGGACCGAATCACTCCTTTTCTTTCATTCAAAGGATATCTTTTTCTTCTTTTTCAATTCCAAGCCATTTGCTTAAAAAAAAATAATTTTCCTTTAGGGGGTAACATTCGTGATCTAGGCAAAAACCAGCACCACAGCCCAAAATTTAAAAAAATGCTTGTTTTATGTTGAAAATGCTCATAAAATTATGATTTTTAGTTAAAAATGGAAATTTTTTTACATTTTTGTTGAAAAAATGGAAATTTTGGATAAGCTATACGAGGTAAGCACATCCTCATTGGCTAGCCTTCGGCATCTATCAATCTCTAATTTTGTTTTGTCTTACGAGGGAGTGGATTAGAAGGCTTCCTATTGTCAAAAATTTTTTTATTCACACCCACCCCAAAATTGGATATGCCATATTTTGTATCTTATTAAAATTTGTTTTCTAAGTCAGGATATTGACTCCAACAAACAAGAAATTGACTCCTACAAACAAACATGCGACATTAATATTGTTTATGTTGGCAAATTTTATGAGCTTTTGATCACGCCATTAGTAATCTACTATTCAATGTTTATCAATTTGATACAAGTAGCCATAATTTAATTATATTCATCTCATATAAAAGCATATGAGTAATCATAACATTTTTTCTTTAAAAAATGAGTATGTGATTTTTTTCAATAAGCTTAATGTCTAATCTCATACATTCCATTACGTATAAACGTGCATCTTTAGCAAGTACAAAGCTTTGCACTTATTGTTTAAACATTATATAAAAAATGGCAACTAGTTCTTAGAACTAGAACGTGCTCAATAACATCGTTAGTCAATGTCTCGTTTTTCGCCTTTAAAATAGTTAATCAAGCATCCAGTTCATTTAGTACAAAAAAAGATGATCATGACATCTTGTCGCTACAAGCATGAATAGTTAAGGTAGTTAAGTTAAGGAATTTTACGTTCAGTTACGTATTTGAACGAGCTTTGAATTACGTTTCAGAAAAGTACTCATTTATTAGATATTCCTCATTTTGCCATTACATTATTAAAAATTAATAAAGGGCATAATCGGAGGTTTGGTGTATTTGTGTAGGGCAAGGTATTTGCGTAAAATCTGTGTGGGTTTAATTTCATTAGTTACCATAGGTTTTCGTAATGTTAAATTCAAAAAGATTTTTTCGCTAAATTTATATAGCATTGACATCAATTACTTAAGGTTTAGGTAATCGTAGACTTGCTGGAGCTTATTGCTTGCCTTATTTTACTTCCTTATTATTTCTAAAATTTGTTGAGAATGAATCTAAATATTACAATTTTTGTAAGTAAATTTTTAATTTATCTAATATCTTTAAGTTTATTATCAGGGATCTGATCTAGGAAAGTTCCGATTTATCTTGCTGCTCCGGTTAAAATTATGCCGGAACAACTAAATTTTTGACAAGCACATAGCAAAGGGAGTCAAGGAGTCAATTGACTCGCGAAATCCAACAAAATGAAAAATTTTCATAATGGTTCCTTTATATTTTGTTCAAAAATTGTGAAAAAACTTTAAAAATCATAATGGTATCCATCATACTTAACAAACATCACCAAACCTCACTTAATTTGGGGCAGGTCACGGGCCTCGCTAGCAAAAGATGGGCTTTCCACTAGAAGATCTCGCATGAGAAACCTTAATCCCCAATGTAACTTTGGCGAAATTTTGAAAAAAATCCACTATCTTCCCTCATGATCCTAGTGCTATTTATAGCTCATCATGTTGTAGTCTATATGTGTACTATGTATATGTATTGATAGATTTTTAAATTAAATAAATAAATAAATCATCCTGGAAGACTAAGGATAATTTTTTCATCAAAAGTCATCATTTTTCGGGCATTTTCAGCTTAAAAAGCAAGTATTATTCAAAAAAAATTTCGTTAAAAAACTTAAAGGGAGGGTAATTTTCCATCCAGTGATAAAAATATTTCCTGTTCTAGAAATAACTTTTTTCGGTGCAGTTTTTTTCAGTACATATAATTCGAGTATGGAGAAAACTTTTATGCAAATTTCCAAATTTGCCTACTACAGGTTTTCGCTGTAGCGCATTTTCAAAAGTATGCAAAGATATGCAAATTTCGACAAAATTTACACAAATTCTCAGCCCCTTTATTTAGTGTAGAGAAAGCCGTTTTCGATTAAATTTGTTTCATTTATAGGGAACCAACGCTGCTCTTTTATAGGGAACCAACGCAGATTCAAATGACCGAAAAATATTTTTTTAAATCACCGAATGGAAAAAATACCCCTCTTCTTAAGAGACCCTTTTGTTTTTATCAATTTGGAACCAAACAACTTTAAAAAACATAAGAGTGGCCCCCTTGTAATTGACCCCTGTATTTCGCTATGTGACTGTTGTTTGACATATTTTTTCAAATAATTAGAAAATTTATCAAACAGTTTAAAAAATTTTTATACTTTTTTAATGTAATTTTTTAGATAACTTTATTGTATGTAACAAAACTAGTTCACTCTCAGCGTACAGTAAAAAGGTACATAAGTCCTGTGGATACAGATTTCTACGGCATAAAAAGATGGTTGTTAAACAGATATGAGAACGACATTTATATGCAACAAGCTGCTGGGCACAACCAAGGATTGACAAATTATCGAAATGAACCAGAAAGCTTCGATTCCACCATAGGCAACAATGATTTTGGTGACCAGAAGAGTATTTTATATGGACGTCCTAGAACTGGGGTAATTTTTTCTTTGTTTCAATTATGCCTTTTTCTAGGCAGGGAATGATTTGGAAATTTTCAGGGCCCATCGCATCCAAAAATGCAAATTTTCATTTTTTTGGGGAAAAACGCTAGGATATGTTTTTTGGGGCCCTAAATGAAATCTGTGAGTCACAGGTTTATCATAGTTTTATGTGACACTGATTATGCATGATATATACATGCTAGAAAAACTTTTCCCGATTTTCAGCAGTCGTGAAAAAGATTTTAAAAAAGAGTTTTTACTTTTTGAGGACCAAGCTAGATAGAATGTTTTCCTAATTTTTAAAACTTATCTTCTTAATGATCTTTATTTATAGATGCACTTTCCTGGACTTCATCAGATTGGTGTTTCTTCTTACGATATGCATTCCAAAAATAATCTACAGCCTTTTCAAAAACGCTCATTAGATTCTATGGAAGGTGACGGCTTCGGATTTGGAAAAGGCTTTATTTCAGGAAACCCATTCTTTCGTTCAATTCGATCGGATAAAAGAAATATTCAGGGTATTATATTCCCTTGATAATAAAATAATATTTGTAAATTTTTTGTTAATAAGCTCATATTCAGGTCAAATAAATGTGATATAGTTTATAGAGAGAATGGGATTCCGAAATCGGGAGATATAGACGATTTAGATCCCAATATGGTCAAATTTAACAATTTTAAAAGTCCACTGCAATCCCGCCCCAGAAATCGGGAATCCCGTACCAATCCCGATCTCGATCTTTCTGTCATAAGGGGCTAGTCTTCTAATTTTTTAGGATAACAAAATTTTTTTGTTTTCTGCATACCTATCCCCTGCTCAGTAGGCAAGGGGTATGATGGACAAAAATTTTAAAGAAAATCCCTACACATACTATTTGTGATTTTTGGGAAAAATCGGCCTTTTTTGGGGAAAGGCTCCCTAGCCGACCCTACTTCACTGCCCCTGCCTACTAACTTTTAAGAAAGATCGTATGTCAATTAGTTTAGCGTTTCTGAGATCTCGCGGTTACAGACGGATAGAGACATAGGTTTTTTATATTTATGATTTTGCTGCAACCTTTCATCTTTTGAATGCAATTTTGGTACTACTAAACATTAGCAACCGTAAATGACGTGGGCATTTTTTCGAAAAAAAATTTTTCTTAAAATTTTCTGAAAATCACCCTATTAGGGGGAAAATCATGCGGAAAATCGATTGCGCGCATTCCCGACGCGTGAAAATGCTTCATTAATCCTGATTCAGGGAAATGAGTACATATTGGATTTCCGGATACTACTAAACAAGAGCAACCGTAAATGACGTGGACATTTTTTCGAAAAAAATTCGCTTAAAATTTTCTGAAAATCACCCTATAGGGGTTTTTCGATGCGGGAAATCCAAAAAACGCACTCCCGAAGCTTGAAAAAAATATCTTGACCTGATATTATCTAAAAACTTGGCCCAAACCTCATTTTTGACGATTTTTTCATTTAACTTATTTTAAACAATTTTAATCGATGGTTTCCAGTGGTATTAAATCTATTGAAGATTATTATCGCGACAATAATTAGTATTTTTGGTTATTTACCGTTACTAATGTTTAAATGTTTAGTAGTACCCGATTTTTTTATAACAATAGCAAACACTAACATATGATAATGATGAGGGGGTGATCCTTGTGTTTATAGCTTTTATTTATGACTTGTATAAAAAACAAGTTAAAGATCGAACCTCACAACATCAATAACAAATTCTTATCAAATTATGGACAATTAAAGGTGTCATTGCTTGTCGTCTGATTGATTCGTTAATGAATTATCATAAAAGTATTTATGCGTTCCATTCATAATTTAGTACTAGTCAACTAGTAAAAAAACAAAACTTTTATCAAATCACTGATTTACAGATGGATCAAAAAATGAAATTTTTTGAGATTTTGCGCAATTTCTAAAACTTTTCAAGTTTTAAAAATTTTACCAAAATAACCCATGGGTGTTTTCTATGAGAGGAATCGATTGCGCGCTTTTTCGAACATTGAAACGCTTCCCTGACCCTGAATTAATCTATTTCGCATTATCATTTTAGGCTAATTCATGCGAAGTAAACTACATCGGGATCAGTGAAGCGTTTTCAAGGTTCAGCAATTTGCGCAATCGATTTTTCGCATAGAAAAATCCCTATAGGGTTATTTTGGTAAAAATTTAAAAAACTTGAACAATTTTGAAAAACCCAAAAATCGTAAAAATCCGGTTTTTGCGTCACCCCTGTAAAAGCATTTTTTACCAAAAATTTCAAAAAGTAGACCCCTAAAAATTTTTTGGATTTAGCCCCGCTCTTGTCCACCACAATTGCATTTTGTCTTGAATTTATAACCAAAAATTCTATGCTAAAAATCGCTAAAGAATTCATAAACTAATAAACCAAAAATCATGTATTACATAAAATAAAGGATCGAACTACTATTGATAATGTTTGGTCCAAAATGAGGACAATGATCATACAAGACAACATAAAACTATTTAAGATAAAAATGACATTCTGAGTACATTTTTGGGAATTTGGGAGCTCGCATTATTACCACGCCGAGACTTGGAAATACATGTAATATGAAATTGGGCAAAAGTTTTCCGATCCAATCGGAATTCAAACCAGAAATTCCTAAAAATGAGAGCTATCACCTATCAGTAATCTCTACGTCTGTCTTGTACCGTTACTCAGTCGGTTAGCACACAGATGTTACTCACAGTGTGAGTAGTGAAAAATACACCGCCAAGTATTTACCAATTAATGGGCATCAGTTGTAAGTCTCGGTAGCACAATGGTAGTGCACTTGGACGGTAGTCAGGAGGTCCGGGTTCGAGTTGAGTCCGAAAACTTTTGCCCAATTTCATATTCTGAGTAATATTAAGGGTTGTGTAACTTACAGTTTGATTGTAGAATAATTATCTAAATACCATCCACCACCAATGGCGTTCTTGATAAAGGGGAGGGGGTGTCCGCAAGGTCCGTGGAACCCCACCCCTAAATCAGAAATTTGAATCAATTTACTAAATTACCCAAAGTTTTTGCGCACAACAATTTTCAACAAAAATGACCAAATTTGCCTTTTCAAAAAAACCCATCAATTTTTGAAACAAAAAATGTCATTTTTTACAATTACAATTTTTAGCAATTTTTTGACTTTTTTGGACATCTTCGGCAATTTTTTGACAGTGTGATGACCCACTCCTCCCCAAAATGGACCTAGCTGCTCCCTTGCTCCTCCCCCCACCTCTTAGCTACTGATGGACGACTGCTATACAATCATCCATTGGACAACATTTTCTAACACTTTTAAATGTAGTGTATCAGCAATTAAAATTTGAATTTCCTTCAGAGCAGAATGTCGTTTCAATACACAGACTTTTGGCTGAAAAATTTATTTTTGCATCGATTTTTTAAATTTTCATAAAATGAACATTGTAGCAATTTTTCATAACTTTATGAAACGAATAAAATGACACTAAAATTATCCAATTTGAACATTGTTTTGGGTTATTAAAGCGAAAACTTGTCGACAAGTTTTCGCTTCAATAACCCAAAGCAATGTTCAAATTGGATAACTTTGATGTCATTTTATTCATCTCATAGAGTTATAAAAAATTGCTACAATTTTCATTTTAGCCAAAGGCAAGCGGTTTCCAAGATTTAATAAAAATATAGTGAGCAAAAAGAAAAATCGAGGGAATTTTTTTGTCTTTTTATTTTTGAATATTTCCTTTTAGCGCATCAAATTTAATTCAATAACAATCAACAACAAATTTCTTATAAACTTCTTTGTTTATGAGATTCAACTCATGATAAAGCATTAGGATAAAAAATATAAATTGTTTATTTTTCTCAAAGTCATACATTGTTTTTAATTTTTCTTTTTTTTAATTTTGGACAATAACCTCTTCTTCAGCTTATAGCGATAAAACAATACTACTTCTTCTTTTATCAAGCATGTCACGGAGAGGTTCTCGGTGTTTAGTTTCTTCAAATGTCAGATTAGAAAACATACGACCCTAGTGATAAGATCGAGTACAAAAGTCTTATAGCTGGCCATTGTCGTTTATCCGCACTCTAATTGATAGTTTTATGGGTATTTGTGCGGGTGTGTTTTACGTAGGTTAGTGCCATAAAAGGATATCATAACGAAAATTTAGAAATTCATAAGAGTTTATTGATAAAGCAGGAGTATAATTCAGATGGAATAAAATTTATTCTGATATAAAATCCTTGTCTTAAGGGTCATGAGTTTAGTGAATCATTTTTCGAAATCTCATGGCTTCTGGAAATTTTAAATTATTTTTTGATAAATTATTGATGAATTATTTCTTGTTTTTGAGATTTACGCCCAGTTTTGTTTACTTGATATATATGCATGAGAAAAAAAAGTTCTGAGTGATGACGTAGGAACAAATATCGCAAAATTCATCTTGAACAAGGACTGAGGGTTCCACCTTCAGAGAAGTAGCGTAGGCAAGGGGCAGGGAGAGGGAGGTGCCCCTTTAGTGGGCCAAAATAAAAAATTCCTACACATTTTTGGAAAAAATTAGCCTTTTTTAAGGAAATACCCTTCCCCTGGCCGACCCTTCTGTCTACGCATTGCTCCGGAGGTTAAATTTTTATTTTTCAAATCCGAGAATCAAACACTCTCCGTTCAAGAAAAATTTTGATCTTTTTACTCCTGCGCCATGAGCAATGAACTTTTTCCTTTGATATGAAATGCCCTATACCATTTATTTTTAGAAATAAGAAAAATGCAAGAAATCAACCCTTCATCAAGCTTCGAAATTTCTCGAAGCATATACACCCAGGTATAATAATCTAATAATCAAACTTTTTATGCCTTTTTCCAATTTTAGGACCAATTCGACAAAGAATTCATGCTGGAGCCAAAAGAAAAGCATTTTAAAGAACTCATTAAAAACTATTTATGGAAATGCAGCCGAAAGTCAATGAAAGAAAGATTAGGGGAATATCTGCCTTGTACCATATGGATGCCACAATATTCACTCAATAACATAACTGCCGATATTATTGCGGGGATTACCATAGCTGTTGTGAGCATTCCACAAGGTAAAAAATTGTTTGTGAACTAGAGGTGAAAAAGGCTGATCACCGATCTGGCCGAGATCTAAAAATATTTTAAAATAGGGCCGAGCCTCTGTCCTGGTATGGCTCGGACCGATCTAAGAGCTCTAGATCACTCATGGTTTGAGGGAGGGACCTTGGCCTATACTGCCTGGACGACCAAATCGAGGTCTAAAAGAGTATAAAAAATCAAAGCTAGCCTCAGCTCTAGTCCGAGCCGGCATTTTCTTCCCATAATTTGAACCAAAATTTTAATTTAGCTATGGCGTATGCAAATCTTGCCAGCTTACCCGAAGTAATGGGTTTGTACACATCTTTCTTTCCTCCTCTACTCTACGCTTTCTTTGGCAACTGTATGCATGCTTCAATAGGTAAGTTAAAGAAGTCATTACACCGGCAATTTTCTAGGAACTTGCAGTGGCATTCCTATCAATTACACGTAAAAGTACTAGATAGCCTATGCCAAAAGCCTAGTTGCTGAAACACAGCGCTCTGCGCTGATGGTATTTTCTCCTAAAACTTCATACAAGATGTACAATTTTAAAAATTTTAGGCATGTTCGGTATTGTTTCTCTAATGGTGAGATCAGTGGTACAAAAACACGGAATTGATCCAAATTCGGTCCTGAACTTCACATCAGGTGATAATATGGAAGAATTGCCAGCAGTTCAGTTAGTGACGAGTTTGACGTTTACTGTGGGGATTATAACAGCGGCAATGGCCATACTTCAGTTTCACGTGATAGCATCATATTTGTCAGATTCTTTAGTTAGTGGGTTCACAACCGCTGCTGCTTTTCATGTGCTTATCTCACAAATTCCTCCGATATTAGGATTAAATTTGGAAGAAAGAAGTGGATTGTTTAAGTTAATTTATGTAAGAGTTTTAAAAGGATGGGGGGGGAGGGGTAGGTAGAAAAAGGATATGAATAGGTAGTGGCTTAGTTATATCTCCCCTCCCCCCTTCCCACTCAACGAGAAGGCAATTTGTAAAAGTACTACTGCGCCGAACACGCCGAATGGGGCACCAAACGGGGTACCGAACACGCCAAAGGGTCGCAATTAGGCTTAGGCCTAAGCCTAATTTGGACCTTTTTTCTTGTTCAGCGCCCCGTTTGGTGCCCCGTTCGGCACAGTCGTACTTTTACAAATTGCCCAGCAGGAAGGGAGTATTGTTGATTTTTGAAAAATGGGCAATTTTGGGACAATTTTTTGTCAAGTACGGAGGGGAGTGACTAAAAAATGGTATTTTCGACAAAAAATCGCATTCTTCTTTAAAACTTTTTTTAGGCCTTAATTGATATATGCTCTAATGTCTATAAAGCTAACTTATCAGTTATGATCCTCTCCGCAATCTGTATTATTGTTTTGTACATAGCAAAAAATTACATTCAGCCACCGCTAAAAAAGTTTTGTGCTTTACCAATCCCATTTGAATTATCCATAGTTGTTATTACAACACTATTATCGAATTTTGAAGATTTTCATGAGCAATATAATATGGAAATTGTTGATCTCATTCCTACCGGGTACAGCTTTTTTATTAAACGTGGTGGGATCGAACCAATATAGCACAGAGGGTAGAGGTTCGAAAAAAATGAAAACAAAAAATCTTTGACCAATTTTTGGAGGGGGACTTTTTTTGAAGCTTTCAAAATATTTTCACTCTTGAAGGATCGAATAATCGAACATTTGAGTGCAATTTGAGAATTTTGTCACTTCACCATGGGGTCATGGGTGAAAATTTTCTCCTAGCTAATTATTGAATTTTAGCTTTCCAAAACCGGTGGCTCCAGATTTTTCCCAAATTATTGATCTCCTCCCAGATGCTACCATAATTGCCGTAGTAATTTATGCTGTGACAATTTCTGTTGGAAAATCTTTTGGAAAATCTCATAAATACAAGGTTAATGCTAGCCAGGTATATTAAGACTAAAAATTAATCATTTCAGCACAAAAAGTTATAGGAGCTACGTACTTTGGCAATCTGTCAAATTATCCCAAGCTTCTTCTTTTGCCAACCGGCAAGTGTGAGCTTATCCAGATCCCAAATTGTTGCACAAGCTGGATCTAAATCACAGGTTTGTTAAATTTTCAAAAGTAAAAAATTACAGTTTAAAATTTATAGGTTTCAAATGTGTTTGCTGCCATGTTGATGCTAATTGTGATTCTATGGGCTGGCCCTTTATTTAAAACTTTACCGATGGTAGTTATTTTCAAAATTAAGAAGGCAGGGTACCTGAATTGGAGCTTTCCCAAACAGCGGTTGCCCCAAGGAGCTGGAGAGGGTAGGGGTAGTCAGCAGGTGTCCGAAAAAATTAAAGGACCTCTAATGATTTTTGATGGAAGTCACCAGGGACGTACAAGCTCCAAAGTTTCGGGAAAGACACCAATCTAAAAATCATAAAGAAACTCTTATAATATTTTTCAGCTTCAAAAATTTCAGGGGAGGGGCTTCGAACACCAAGTGCCCCAACGGTCCTGGAGGTCAAATAAATTTTTGTATGTTTCCGAGCTTATTTTATGTAAAGTTTTAGGCTGTGCTTTCCTCTATCATCATCGTTGCTTTACAAACATTATTTATGCAATTGAGAGAAAGTGTTGTATTGTGGAATTGTTCCAAATATGATTTCGTAAGAAAAATTTTCTAAACTTTAAATTTGTAGACCTTGTTTAGGTCATTTGGATGTTTTCTTTTTTGATAACAATCTTTTGGGATATTAGCTATGGACTAATTGCATCA
>JAQGBS010004025.1:0-10766 GCA_034698545.1 Acrobeloides obliquus
CTTGAAGAAGAACGCAACAAGAGCCAAAGACTTGAAAACGAACTTGAATACGTAAAAAAGCAATTGGATACAAAGCTTTCGAGACAAATGGATGAAGAAGCTTTAACCCCCGATATGAAACGGCTCATCAAAAACCATGAAGAGGACGTCAGTGAGTTTCGACGTTATATTCAAGTTTTACTGAAAAAGCAATCCGAAGAAATCAACCGCATGCGAAGATTACAAGAGCAAAATGAAGATTATTGGAGTAAAAGATTACAATATGTAAGTTTTGAAGAAAAATTTTTGATAAGAAAATTTTCCTACAGCTCCCAGTTGTCCAAAATTTTAATTGATGGAGTTGGATGAGGCTAGAGGTGGACAACAAAGGTCTGCCCGGATCAGTAAAGGTTGAGGATCGGACCTGATTTTCATTGATTATGCCAAAAATGCAGGGTCGCGTTTGTTGTGTAAGATTCCTCAGGTTCAAGGAAACGTTTTCATGCTTCGAGAATGCGCGGAATCGATTTCTCGCATCAAATTACCCCTAGAAATGTTTTTTACAAAAATCACCAAAAATCCAGTTTTTTTACCACTCTACATTATAAATTTAGGAAATTAAGAAAATGGAACAAAGGCTAACAAACACAGAGCTTAAATTCGATCAAAAATCCCGTAAAGTTCAATACCTTTTGAACAAGGTCCGCCGCCAAACTGCAATGGTTCAAAAATATAAACTTACTTCGGTATTTATAAAGAAGCCATTCTTTCAATTGAGCCGGCATCAACAATCGTCTACTTTATGGAAGTTGATAGCACTATTTGAGAAAATGGGAACTTATGAAGAGCAACTTTTGATTATCGGGAAGTTGATGAAGAAGATGGAAGATGTAGCGGATGGGAGGGAAGTGGAGGAAGAAGAAAGAGGAGAGAAACAAGTAGAAGAGGAAGAAAAAGGTACCAACTAATATGAATATCATAGGGATTGCAATGAGAAATGTCTCTATTACCCAGTGACGTAGGCAGAAGGGGGTCTAAGGGGCGCGGCTCCCACATAAAGGAAAAAATGAAAAATTTTCCTAATGGTCCCCCTATGTTTTTCCCACATTTTTTCAAAGATTCTAATGGTCTCCAATTATGATTTTTCACCAAAAACGACCAAGATTTTACTAAAAATTTGTTTAAAAATCGAAAAAAGATTTTTCACTTCTCCATGGAATGGGAGAGGTTCTCTCATTTGCTAAAAGACAAAAATATAACCTTTTTAGAAAGTGGCGATGAACTAGACGAAGACATGGAAGATGAAAGACCCCAGCCCAAACTTCAAAATTGTGACCCAGATCAAGAAGCTTTATGCTCAATTGCTCCAATTCTTAAACCTGAGTGTGGTAATGAAAAATTTGAAAAAGATTTTGGTAAACGAAATTTTTTGAAACCAATGAATTTTTATTTAGAAGATGAACAAGATGACATTTTTCCTCTTTATAATCACAAAGTTACTAGCGAAGCCAATTCTTATAATGTCTTGGAAGTTTTATATGATGAGCCTCCGAGTATTGAAGAACTGTTTTATCGCTCAGATGTTGATGTGTTGAAGCTGGGCAAAGCTATTTATTGCTTTCCTCAAAATGATTCATGGACGCAAATGCATAGAATTATTGTAAGTATCCTTATTGCGCCCCCGACATTTGTGCACCTGACATACACAGTACACCGCAATTATTAACTCGTACGGGTGTATATATGAGAGCGCAAAAGTCCCCTTCCCTCCCCAGAACATCCACTACCCCAGGGCAATGTCTTAATTAGAGTCGAATAAATCTATATTTTAGACAATTTATGCTTCTCTCATGTCCATTCCTTATACACCCGATACCATTGCCGCAATCCAACAAAAACGCAGCCTTGATCGACTCAAAAAACTACTCTCGCCCGAAGAATTTGAACCGATCCACAAGGAATGGATGGATCTTCGAGCTATTGGCACAGAATTTCTTGAAACTATAAATGGTGAAATCCTCTTTAAAAAATGGGAGAAGTCTCAACACCAGCAAAAGACTCAAGCACCTCCGCCTCAAATTACCTCATATCCTTTAACTTCCATGTATGCTCAAGCAGTTCAATCAGGACCGAAGAAAATGTATTTTATAAGGAAGAATCCTTCAACATCAAATGAAAAAGGCTCACCAAAAACGGTTTATGTAAAGAATTCGAGTGATACCTCGAGTTTAAATCAAATGCCATCGACTTCAAGAAGGCATATCGATGAAACGATAACTTTGGATGATTAAAGAATGTATACCAGTGTTTCTTCGGTTATTAGCGCAAACAACTCGAAAAATCGAAAAATTTATCAAAAATCGAAAAATTCGTCAAAAATTGAAAAATGAACTATAACCAATTTATGTTGATGCTCAAAATTTCCATATTTCTGGTCATACAAGGATTGTCATTTTTTGTAACTTGTTCACCCCCTAGTTTTAAGATTGGGCATACGCACCGCACTCAAATCCTATTTTTTCAGCGAAAATATCTCTTTTGTATGCCATTTATATTTTTTATGTTTATTTTGATCACAAATATCAAAGTTTATATTTTTCTTGATCTCTCACATCAAAAATATCGTTTCCATCGCCAGAAAATTGAGCTTTCACTAACCATTCTTCATAAACAGACCTTAATTTTGACCAATCTACATCCGTAATAGCAAAAACAGCAGCATCAATATTTTCTCCATCCTTGATTTTATATTGCCTTAAAATGGATTCAAAGAGAAAACCATGTCTTTGAACAAAATCTTTAGCCGGAACATTATTGTTATTGACGACCCATTCTAGTCTTCGGTATTTCAATATATCAAATGCATATCTACAAAGCATATAAATGGCCTCTACGATTCGTGGTGACTGTAAATATTGCTTATTCAAGTGTGCTTTTATGCCAAGGGTGCCATGATCAACGATGACATCGCTAAAACAGTTTTTACAACAAACTTTTCGAGAAAACCGAGCTTCGGGTGTTACAAAAATTTTGTAAGGATGCTTATTTTTTAAATGAATTTGATCAATTTCTAGAAAGATTCGTTCAAAATCTCCTGTACTAAAGTTGTAGAGCTTGATTTCTTCTACAATTTTCTTAAAGATTACTTTTTATGAACATCGATAGCAAAACGAGAAAATCGCACGAAAAAGTAATAACCCATAAAAAATTTTGTGATACGTTTTGTGATATAAAGCTCTGTTTTCTTACAAAATGTATTTTAATCACAAGTTGAGATGCACAAGTTACAAAAAGTGACAATCTTGTGGCATATACAAACGGGGTGGAACGATCGCTCAAATAACACATGAACGGAATGACCAATAACTGGACGACAATTGTGCTTGTAATTCTCTTCATCGTCCCAAACAAGAAGATGGCTCTTGTCGTCCCGTTATTGTGTATACCAATCTTGTCATCAGCTAGAAATATGCGAAGTTTGAGCACAAAAATTTTTGTCCATTGTGACAAAAGAGATGACAATTTGTCACCATTTCACTATGAACAATTTATGTGGTCAAAATTCGCATATTTCTGGCCGGTGAGAGTGCTCATAAGGTGTTGACGCTCGAGTGCAAAAAAACGATGAAGCCGTTGGCGCGCACCAACACAGTTTTTGCACGAAAATATAGTTGAAGTTCATCACGAAAATGGACACTTTCTGGTGGAGGACGTGTCGCCGGCGGATGAACTATGCCTCAAAAATAGAAATTTTTACAAAAGAAACTCAAAGAATGCCAAAATTTCATATGAAAATGAACATTTGCATAAGAAAAATCGTTGATACGCGATAACACGCGGGAAAAAGATGTTGGCGCGAGCATCTTCACTTTTTGTAACTTGTACATCCCTAAACTCAAGTACTGACCAAAATCTCATCCAACCACATAGACATAGTTATTATTTTTATCAATAATTGCATAACAATATTTACTTGCCCAGACATGATCTTTCATGTACCATGTCCCCAAATCTCGTTGCCATTTCTTTGGTCTAGTAAGTGAGAGATTTTGAATATCGTTAGGGCTGCCAAGAGCTTGATATAAACTATCAAAATGCCATTGTTACAATGGTTCTAGCTTTACATAAATTCCATTTAGTATCTTTTTATCAGGTAATCGTGGCAATGGATAACATCGGTATCTTTCTGGGATGGCGTTTGGAGTTTTGTAAATTTCTGGAGTGTTTCGAAAAGTTACTAAAATAAAGTTATTTTTTGGGTCGTTTGATGTTTCGAAACTTGACATTTGCACCGTACGAGCTAAGCTTACACAAAACCACGAACCCTAACCACTAGACCACATGATTGAGTAATTAAACTCATTGTTTACACAAACATTCCCGTCAATCGAAAAACACGGTCGTTTGATGTTTCGAAACGTTTTTTATGTTTTTGAGGATTGCTCCGGAAATAGAAAGCCAATTTTGATGGTCTTGGTGTCGTTGGAAAGCTGGATTTCGTAGCAATCGAATGGCACAAAAATCGTGCCATAATTCTTTCGGTTGCGAAGTTATGGGATATTTTGGTGTTCAATTGCTACGAAATCCAGCTTTCTAACGACACCAAAACTATCAGGATTGGCTGTGTATTTCCCGAGAAATCCTCAAAAATCCAAAAATTTCGAAACATCAAACGACCCTAAAATAAGGTTATTTTTTGTGCTAATTTTGCTTTTTTACCGTTCGCTTCAGCAAACACTTGATCCCGGATTTCTTCATATTGTTGAATCGGTTGACCATTCTGATCAACATTCGAATCATCCATCCATTCTTCCACAATCCGTCTCAGTAATGGCCATTCAGAGCTTAAAACTGAAGTAATGACCATATCATTTTCCTCAACAATCTTATTGTAATCGTAATATTCATCTTGTTTCATTCGCATATTCCTATGCACACCTTCATATTGGTTTCCGAAATCCTCTAAAGCTTTATTAGACGCACTATTACGCACTACATCCATAAAATGGATCCGCCGAAAGCCTAATTCAAATGCATGATTGATTAAAAGCCATTGGATTTCAACATTGATTCGGGATCTTGGCCCTTTAAGAAAGGTAAATGCTCTTCCCAGTTCTATGGTACTATGTTTGGGGTTGATTTGAAGATATGAGCGTTGGGCAACAATTCTTCCAGTTTCTATAAATTTTAGCATCGTGTTAGAGGACCACTGAACTTTTGAACGGACCTCGAGAATTTATTTCTAAACGAAAGAGGAATGTTTACTGATCATTTTTTATTTTTACGGCACCCCTTGAAAGTTGAACCCTTTCGAGATAATTGCGTTTGAAATTTTGTTTAAAAATTTCAAATGTGATTGTGTATTGAAGCGAAAGGGATTGGCTCCAATCGTATTCATTCTTAGGTCAATAAAAGCTATCTATTGTAACGATTTATCAAATATTATAAAAAATCAACCTTTGTCATTTTTCTCTAAATTTGTCGCGCCTGTCAGCGATAAAAAGCAAGATGATAAAGATGATTTTTGAATTTTTGTTGAAAAACTCAAAAAATTGTCTTGGTTCTTCTTATGTGTTGCTGTAATTTGATCCATCTCTCGTAAAAAAATTGTCTGATTTGATCTGATCCGGATCAGAGCAGTGGCAAAATGATGGATCAGATCAGAGACAATACTGCTACCTACCCCGATTAATACAGACATAATTCAAGTTAGTTTTTGAGGCTTCGTTTTCAATCAATTTTCGCAGATTTTCTTCAAACTCTTCTCGACTTCTTGGTGGTCTCCATAGAAGAAGACCACGGAAAAGATCCCAATTTCCTGGCCATGTATGTAATTCATACAACTCATCCACATGTTTCTTTATATCTAATGGTTCTGCTCTTACAAAGCGCCCATGAATAGGAATACGTTGAGGTATTTTAGCTGCCCAATTTGTAAGCATTTTGGCATAGCCTAAATTTTTGAGTGGAGCCATATAAATTTCCAGCTTTCAGAATTGCTTCGAATCGTTGTAGAAAAATTATCCTTCTAACGTTTTCAATATTAGACGAATTTCTAGTTAGACCTTTTGCGAAATAATGAAATGAATTTAGTTTAATAATAAAGAAGTAAGTTTAATCAAAAACAATTTTTATTGAAGACGGAATTTACCAGAATGAAAACAAGTGATTCCTATGAAAACAATGAGATAGTTACGTAAAAAACAATGAAGTGTATATGTTCATGTGAAAAGACAAAGAATATAAGAATATTGATTTTATTGTTTTTTAACTCGAAAACACGCCCTTTGACCCAGACAAGAAGATGTTTTTTGTTTTTGGATTTTTTTCAAATTAAAACCGTAATCGAATTTTCTATTCTTTTATGAAGAAATTTTCGATCCGGTTTGTTAGAATATTTTGGACTATGAGGAATTTTTAAAAAAATATTTAAAAGTTCATCGACTTAAGGGACCAGACCAATCAGTTACAATCATATGAAAAATGTTAGGAAAGATCAGGATCAGGCCAGTCAGACCAATCATATGAAAAATGTTCAGAAAGATCAGGATCGGGCGAATCAGTTACAATCATGTGAAAAATGGGAGAAAGTTCCCTTTACACGTGCATTTGTAATTCTGAAAAATTTTTCCGGAGGTCAAAAAATTTGATTTTCGAGTGCTTAGGAATGCTTTCGCGCGTTGAAAATGTTTGCAACCGATTCCTCGCCAAAAATTACCCCTAAAAATGATTTTGTTGGGGTTAAAACTTATAACCCCTAATTTTGACGCATTTTTTTCAATTTTTTGATTCCGGAAAAAATTTTCAGAATTTTCGATGCGCTCAATCGATTCCTCGCATAAACTTACCCCTAGAAAGTCATTTTCTAGGGGTTTTCTGACAGAAAAAGGACCATTTTAGAAGTCATAGATTCAGGGTTTTCGTTTCAATATACAAAAATTCAAAAATTTAAACTTATTTTGCATTTTTGATAAGAGGAAATATTTTTTTATGCAAAATTAAATTAGTGATGTATGTGTATCCTGAAATGATGTTATTGAAATTTTAAAATATTTTGTTTATCATTCTTTTTACAAGCTAGGAGCGTCATCACAAAATATAAAAGTAGGAGTCGTTTTATTCATGGAATGCAGGATCAAACGATCTCAATGAATCGTTTGATCCTGCATTCCATGAATAAAACGACTTTTTAACTAAATTTAAAATCGCGTTTCAACTAAATGGGTCCAGTTTTTGTTCTTCGTTCAAGGTGTCTAACTTTGAAGGACCATATCACCGGATACGAAAAAGTTTTGGATTTTTGGAAGACAGATTTGTTATATTGGGTTCATACAGTTACTTTTAGGCAACAATTGAAAAAAATCTGAGACTATGACTTTTTTGTTTGGTACCTTCATCTTCAGATTTATTCAAAAACCTTCAGACAATCTGTCTTAAACTGTTTCCTAAAATAATTTCGTTCGAGACTATGACAAAGATTATCCACCTGCTGCAAGATAAACATGTTAAACACAAAAATTTCCAACTTATATAAAGAAAGCGGAAGCAAAAATCTAAACAAATATCTTTAACAAATTCTATAATTAAATGAATAAAATTAAAATGGCTCTACCCATCTCAATATTTATATTTTTCTTAAGTATTTCAAATGCTCGAGTGGTTGAAAAAAGTTTGTCTAATGTGTTATTCAGTGTGTCAACGAAAGCTCAAGAATCTCCTCATACCCAGGGACAGTTACATAACCAAGAAAGCATCAATTTTAATAATATTTCTACTATTACCAGAAGAGCATCAACTAGCCTAAATAAAACGGAACCTACTACTGTTAATATTCTAGATTCTATCGGTTTGAGTAATTGGTTAACGAAGACAATCAATAGAACTAGAAATCTGCCAAACGAAACTTTCATTCCAAATTTAAATGAAATTATTGGAAATTTAGCTAATGTAATTTCACATGGTGCCCCCAAATGGCAATTTTGTATTTTTGTGCAATCTTTTCAAAAATTTTCAAGTTTTTTTATTTTCACCATAATAACCCCCATAGGGGGTTTTTGGCGAGGGATCACTTGCGTCCGGAAATTTGCGTCCCGGACTTTTTCGTCCGAATAGTTGAGTCCGGACATTTGCGTTCGGACATTTGCGTCCGGAAACTTCCGTCTCGGACATTTCCGTCTCGGACATTTGCGTCCGGGCATTTGCGTCCGGAAACTTCCGTCTCGGACATTTGCGTCCCGGACATTTGTGTCCTGAAACTTGTAAAATGTCCGGACGCAAATGCACGAGACTCAAATGTCCGGGGTGGATGTTTCCGGACGCAAATAGTCGGACGCAAATGTCCGGGACTGATGTTTTCGGACACAAGTGACCCCTCTCCGGGGTTTTCTATGCGAGAAATCGTTTGCGCGCATTGTCGGATATTGAAAACGCTTCCCTGACCCTGTGTTATCATATTTTCGCTTCAATAATCATCTCTTCCCTGAATCAGGATCAGTGAAGCATTTTCAAGTTTTGTCAATGCGCTCAATCGATTCCTCGCATAGAAAAACCTCTATAGAGTAGAAGAAGTTATACTCATTTTAGAAAAGGGGCAACAAATCTCCAAAAAGGGGGAAAATTTTTCCCAAAAGAGGGAAAAAAGAGGCAACCTTTTTTCAACAATTTTCAAAATCGGAAAAAAAGTTTTCCCCTTAAGGGAAAATAGTCTAAAAAGTGACATTTTTGACGCACACAAAAATCGATTTTGACCAAAAAATAACAATTTTGGGAGCTACTACACAATAGAGGGCCAACCACGTGAAAAAATTTTCGAAAATTTTTCTGGAAATGACCCCACTGGGGGTAAAAACATTCGGGGAATCCGAATTTAACATTTTCGAACCGAAAAACGCTTCCCTGATTCAGAGAAGGCCTGTGCATTGAAGCAAAAAGTCGCAAAAATGCGATTTTTGCCTAAAAACGACCCCTTTTGGGGTAAAAATATGCGAGGGGAAGAAAAAGCGTTGTTTTTAGATCAAAATATGTTATTTTCTCGGATTTTACAGCTTTTCTTAAATCCGGGGAATTTTACAAATGTTAAATTCGGATTCTTCGCACATTTTTACCCCCAAAGGGGTCGTTTTTAGGCAAAAATCGCATTTTTGCGACTTTTTGCTTCAATACACATACGCCTTCCCTGAATCTATAAAGCGTTTTTTCGTTTCGAAAATGTCAAATTCGAATTCCCGCATGTTTTTACCCCTAGAGGAGACATTCCAGAAAAATTTTTCTCGTGATTGGCCCCCTCCCAAATTATGTAGTAGCTCTCATTAAATTTGAAAAAATTACTCAAAAATTGCAAAATCATCATTTTTTGGGGCACCCTGTAATTCTTTGTTGCAGATAACACTACTCCAAGGTCGGAATTAGCGAACAATCGCTCAGTAACCACCATGGTGTAGTGGTCCAGTGCGGTATCGCCGCCACTAGACAAGTTCAATTTCCCTTCGCCCAAAAGATTTTGCAGGAATCTGATATCAGGGTCATGATATTTTAAAATTACAATTATATACCCCGTTTCCGCCCAAAGGAAAAAAGCCCGCGATGATTAAGTGGCTTCCAAGAAGCCGACCGTCCGATCTAGCAAGTTAAGCAACGTTGGGTCCGCATGTTCGATCCCAATAGAGCAAAACCTTTTATTTTCAAAAAAAATCTTTATAAAAAAGGAGCAAAAATTTTTGCTCCTTTATTTATAAATTTTTTGGAGCTACCCTTTTTTCTTTGAGCGGAAATGGACTATATGTTTTTTGTTCAGATGGTTTCTAACAATCTTACCTCCGAGCAATTACTACAAAAATTGACTCCTTTGGGTCAACCTATAAAAACAGAACTTCGCAGAGGCTTCGATTCTCTCGTACAAAAAGGATTGGTCACTGTAAACCTACTTGGAACAAATTTTGGTGAAAAACCAATGAGTATTATTGGTATTAACCTGGGATTTAATCCATCAAGCATTGTTGGCTTCAATGCATTAGGTGGCTTAGATCCGTTTGGTAGTGGAGGTGGAAGTTCTGTTAATCTATTCCAGATTTTCCTGCAAATAATCAATATGGTAAATATATTAAGTTGTTCAATAAGTATTCCACGCTACTTTTTTTGTCAGAGGGCTCCGGAAATCCATTTTCGACAAAAAATTCTCAGTATTAAGCAAGAGTATACCCACAAACTGATCATTTCCCTGAATCAGGGTCAGACAAGCATTTTCATGTTTCGACAATGCGTTCAATCGATTCACCACCTAGAAAAACCCTAAACGATCGAAAATTTCGTCAAAAATAGACTTCTATAGCTAGATATCAACATTTCAAAATTAAGTTGCAACATTGAAAAATCCCAATTTTTTGAAAAAGTTTGTATATTGACGCGATAACATGATCCATTCTCAAAAAGACCGATTAGTTCGTATTCAGCATATACTCTTGCCTAATACTGTAAATACTTTTTGTCGAAAACGGTTTTCCGAAGCCCTCCAGATGACAAAAAAGTAGCGCACAATACTTATTGAACAACCTAATATAATTTTTTGCTGCAATTTTAAAGGGGGAGGGGTAAAATTTGCAGCAGCACTTCCGAAAAAAAATTTTTTTGAATTTTTGCAAAAATGACTTTTCTAGGGATAATTTTATGCGAAAAATCGATTCCGCGCATTCCCGAAGCGTGAAAATGCTTCTAGATCCTGATTCAGGGAATGGGGTGGGTGTATTGAAGCGAAAATCAAACATTTTCGGATTTTTATGAGAAAACCGTCG
>JAQGBS010004026.1:0-10766 GCA_034698545.1 Acrobeloides obliquus
TGTCGAAGAAATGAATGGCATCGAAGTAGTGCCGGGCTCAGATCGCAAGTTGACGGTGTGCCGCGCGCAGACAAAAGTCGAGCGCTTGAAGGAACTGAAGAAGAAATTCGACTCTACTCTACAGAAATGTCACTTGGGAAATTTGTATGTGAAGCAATTGGATGAGTCGTTTGATGACGACCAGCTTCGTGAGACCTTTGAGAAGTTTGGAAAAATCAACAGTGCTAAGGCAGGTATTTTTGAATAGAGTTTATGGGATCGGAATCGGGTTTTAAAAAAATTTTGGTAAAAAAAAATCGAATTTTGGTAAACGAAATTTGGCCGACAAATCGAATTTTTTACCAAAAAATCGAGAGTTGACTGTTTTCGCTTTAATACATGCACTAATTTCTTGAATCAGGAAGCATTTTCAATGCGCGCAATCGATTCTTCTCACAAAATTAGCCCTAATAGGGTCATTTTTGAAAAAAATTTCACGTCAAAACATGAAAAAATTGTCCAAATTCCAGTTTTTTTATACATACACCCTGTAAATTTGTTTAAATTTGCATATTTACAGATCATGCGTGATGAAACTGGCCGTTCGAAAGGCTTTGGATTCGTGTGCTTCGAGAATCCGGAAGACGCGAACAAAGCACAGGCGGAAATGCATGGCAAATTCCTGGTCAACAAACCAATCTACGTGGCACATGCCCAGCGCAAAGATGAACGTCGCACCATTCTTGCGTCACACTACATGCAACGACTAGCCAAAGTTCGAATGCAAACTGGACAAGCGGCCAACGGAGGAGGAGGATCGTTCCCAGGCAGCATGTACACGCCAGTCAGTGGAGGCTATTTCATGGCGCCGACTGGAATTCCAAATCCACGCACTCAAGGCCTATATCCGACGTATACTAGCATGTTGCCAACATGGAATCTTGCGGCTGGAAATGTACAGATGCCATTGCTCCAAGGTGGAATGTACGCCGCGAATCAACCGCGAACTGGACCACGACATGTTTTTACAAACCAAGGCGGAAAGCGCTACGATCCGAACTATCGCCAAGGCGGTCGTGGTGGTGTTCATCGTCCATATCAGCATCCGAGAATGGGAAAACCACCTCAGCAGCAGCAACAACAGAGCGCGCAAGGATTGCCAAATGTATCGTCCGAACAAGCACAGATGGAACAAAAAATGGCGAATTTAGACATAAATATTCAAGCGTTGAGCTCGCAGCTCTCGGCTCAAGCATCGGTTCAAGTGAGCATTTGTACTCTTATGAAAATTTTTGTTCAAAAAATATACAAGGTGTTCCAAAAAAACCGCCATTTGGTCATTTTTTGGCGAAATTTTTTCTCCAAAATGACTCATGGGATTTTTATGCGAGAAACCGATTGCGCGCATCGAAAAACCTTGAAAATGCCCCTTTTTTTCATTGTTTCACCAAATTCTTGGTGAAAAAATGATGATTTTTGATGAAAAACAAGATGATTTTTAATGAAAAAAATGAAAATTTTTGGTGAAATGCCGTTCTTTTCAGGAAATATCCAATTTTCAAATAGGAATTCCTACCGAAAATAACTGAAGAAAATATGAAATTTGGATATTTCATGATTTGGGACCAAAATGGCAGTTTTTTGTAACACTTTGTAATATAATTTCGAACAAAAATCATCAAGTTTGATTTTTAACTATTTTATCTCTATTTTCCAGGATCAGAAGCAATTGATTGGCGAGCAGCTATTCAAGTGTGTGGCCAAATTCAGCCCAGAAGAATTAGTTGGAAAGATCACAGGAATGATTTTGGAGATGGAGATCGCAGAACTCCTTGTTTTGTTGGAGAATACTGATTCGCTCAAAGTGAAGGTCGAAGAAGCACTCGATGTGCTCAAGAAGCATGGCAACCTCTAATTTTTATAAATTTTTGTTTTCGTTGTTTTATCATGTTTGTTATTGTTATTAAATGTTTGTTTATAAAAATTTTCGCCATATAGAAGAAAAGAATAAAGTTGGTTTTTAATATAAGGTTTATTTTTAGGGTTATATGACCTCTTGATATTTTTATGTGTGATTTTTCAAAATGAAAATTTTTCAGCTATTCAAAAATTTTTGGCAAAAACACAAGGGGGATCAAGGAGGAAATTCTGGCCCTTCAAGCCGAAGTGGGGGGGGGGGGTGCGACCGTACCCCCTGCCTACGCCACTGCTTTGTCCTAAAAACTCGAATTTTTTATTTGTATGCCTAGTTCGAACATTTTCTGCGAGCAAATTTTCTCAATGAATCCAATGGACGGACACTCGAAATTCTTTTGCTCCATCTTTGGATGAAAGAGTTATCGAGCGTACTCACAAGTGACTTCTGTTATGGTGTGGGCAGCTGGGGGAGCGGGAAATTAATATACTTTCTATGCACTGACCTAATGGAAGTTGATTTATAACACCAGGTCATTGTTTTGCATCATTTGTAACTGTTTTATTTCCAAAGCATATTAAAAATTTTTTATTGTTTTTTAATGAAATAAAAACAACAAATTACATTCTATTAGATTTATGCTTGCGACCCATGAATCTTGCCTTTGGACTCATCTTTTTTGGCACTTGCGCTTTTCCAATGTTTCTTTCTTTAACCAACTCAGCATTCCAAAAATTTCCGGGATAAGATTCACATAGGAAATAACTGAAGAATTCCTCATCAATACCAAACCATGATGTCCATGAATAAACTTGGTTGAAATTACATATGCCTGCAATGTTATTATTCATGTTAGGTTCATCAAATTCTGTATTCCAAGAAGTATAGTTTACAATAGAACCATCCACCCAAGTCCAATTGCCGATAGTAAAGTTATTGTATAATCCAAAAACGACGCACCAACTATTGGGGTCAATGTGATCAACAGTGAATCCCAATTCTAAAATATAGATTGTTGGCTCGTATAAAAGTCGCTATTTTTATACTTCTTTTCCCGAGCTATGAGAAAAAAAAGTCGGCAAACCATGACGCAGTGGATTTTGGCAATTCTTAAACAAAGGGCGCAAGTTCGATGTTCGGGGACAAATTTTTTGCAGCTTTTTAAGCTTGTGTCAAACGTGACCTCAATGGGGGTAAAAATTTTTGGCTAAAAAATTCCTTATTTTTGGAAGTTTTTTGTCAAATGTTCCTGTCTTAACCAAATTTTTCAAAAAAATTTCTTACTCCTGTCTTACCCAAAGCATTTTTTATTATAAATTTCTATTTTTAGGCAACAATTCAATAAAAAAAATAGAAAATTTTTGCCAAAAATCGCGATTTTTATAAGCCATTTTTGCTTAAAAACGCTATTTCTATGTAATTTTTTACTAAAAAATCACTTTTTGCCAATGTTTTTCAAATTTTCAGTCTTGTCTTACCCAAAAATTTCAACAAAAAATTTCGGAGTTAGTGTCGAATAGATACTTCAATAGCCAGCATAAAGTTTAAAGTCCCAGAAATCATGTTCAAACTATATTTTTTCTATTTTGTGGTGAAATTTTTTTCCTTACATCAAACTTGAATAGATTATCTTTTTTACAGCTTTTTGCATCTAATTTCCCATTATTTTATAGTTTAAAAAATGGTGCAACCTCAAAGCTCGAAATAGATGAAACCTTCTTGACGGCACGTAAATTACAGCGTGGTCGTCGTGTCAGACATCATGGCAAGTGGATTTTTGGAGGCACAGAACGCGGATCAAATCGTTCATTTATGGTACTTGTGAGACGTCGTCGAGCCGTTGATCTGCTACCTCCGATTCAACGTCACATTCGGCCCCGAACAATAATATATTTGGGTATGGGCAAGGATGATATTTAAGCTCTTTTTTTAGATGAGGGCATACTTGCGAATAATTCGCCTTCCAGGTTGGCTAATGCACCGTCGCGTTCGTCACGCTCGCAATTTCGTGGATCCCATAACGCGATACCACACGCAAAATATCGAGAGAAGATGAGGAGAATTTAAGTCCATGATACGAGCTAAGAAAGGCATTCATGATTTACAACTGAAGAGTCACATCGATGAATTTTTATGGTGCGAACTCTTTGGAGAGACAGATGAAGTATTCTTTAATTTTTGGAACCATGTTTTCGAGCTTTATCCGTGTAATATTTGATTATTTTGTTATGATTTTGACTGTAAATATTGTTTTGTTGTTCCATATTTGTATATAGAAAAAAATAAAATTTCACCACAAAATAGAAAAACCATAGTTTGAACATGATTTCTGGGACTTTAAACTTTATGCTGGCTATTGGAGTACCTATTCGAAACTAGCTCCAAAATTTCTGTCTTACCCAACATTTTGTATTGGGGAAGCCATCTTACTTGCGATTATATCATTTTCAGCTTGTGAATGAGCCGATCCGAGACTGCCTCCATAATTCGTTGCGCAATAATCATTAGCTGAGTACCAAGAATAGGTTCCATTAAAAATCTAATCATATTTTCAACTTCTTTAAGTAGGTCAGACCCCAAAATACACAAAAGTGTCTCTGAGTCCTGGCCACACACGAGACACAGTTGAGGCCAAAATACAGGGCATACTCGTCTGGGACACATTGTGTCCTTTTAGTATGGTCTGAAGGGAGAGGGGTTATTCTCAAAATGTGCCCAAAAATAACTAATTTTGATTATCTTTTAACAGGATTTTCAATATTTTTTGGTTCACTTACATGGAAACATTTTCCACTAGGTGCATAATAAATGGCATTTCCAGCACATTGTGGTGGCGTGTTTTGGGTTGTTGAGATTGGTTGAGGCGTACCCCCTTGAGATACTTCACAAATAAATGGCTTCGTCAAATCGCAACTTTCACTATACCAACTGCCACTAGGAACGTGTTCCGACAGGCAATCTAATCCGGCAGTGTTTAAAGGCTGGCCTTAAATTTTATATAACTATATCTCATTTTGTTAAAAATTTTACCTTGTGCCCAATTATCATAAATTGAATTGCTTCCATCACTCCAAGTCCATTTCCCAGTGAACATTTTGGTTTTCCCCAACCAAAAAGTTCCTGTATTGAAAAAGGCTGCTTGAGCAGTTCCTTTCAAAAAGCTATTAACGAATGCAGACGGAACCGACGCTAAATGTCCTCCGTTTTGCTTACAAAAATTTTCTGCCGAAACCCAAGTAGATGAAGTTGATTTTAGTAAATAACACTGGCTCGGCGAAAGTCCTTCGATAGTCCCATCAGGGCAGGAAAATGAGTATTGTGCAAGAGTACTTAAAATGGAAAAGGCTAACAAGTAGGAAACCATTTTGAGGGCCAATCTAAAGTACAACTATTCTTGTCAATGAAATTCTTTGATCATTTTTCTCTATTGAAGCTACCGAAAAAGGGTGTGTTTAAGTGCGTCTTGATAATTAAACAGAATGTAGGATGATATCATATTTAAGGTAGAGATGTGTGTTCTTAATAGATAAACTTTTATGATCTTACACGGCTGTACAGCCGCGATCGGAATTAAATAAAACAATGTCACAGGTTCAAATATATCATCACTAATACAGGGTGTATCAAAATAACGTTGTAAAAACAAAAACACTAATTTTACGCATTTTTTTCTTTACATTTTTTAATTTTACTTCGTTGCGACTCTATAATTGATTTTTTAAGTTAAAATGGTAAACTTATTGAAGGAATTACGCCCAGCCATCCTACGCATGCATTCTTTTGGCCATAAACAGCAAGAAATTGCCGATGCATTGCATATTTCACAACAATTAGTAAGCAAAGCGATCATCCGTGGAACTGTCGAAGATCGCCCAGGAAGAAGAAGAAAGCGCACGGCAAGAACATCCTTAAAATCAAGAGGAAGATTCAGCGAAACTCGAGCAGTCGAAAGAACTCCGCAAGAAAAATGGCACATGCACATCGGATATCACCCATGTCTGTTCATCGAATTTTGGCCGAGGAATTGAAGCTCCGTATAATCCGGATCTGAACCCGTTGGACTACGCTATTTAGAAGCAAAAGCATGCGAAAAACTCACAAGTCAATCAATTCTTTGAAGAAAGCTTTCCCTGAACTAGGGCCAGGAAAGCATTTTCACGCTTCGGGAGTGCGTGCAGTCGATTCCCCCGCAAAAAGTTACCCCGGTTCAAAAATTATGTACTGGTGCACTTCCTTTGTTAGCATCACTAGTTTGTATCTGGACCAGATTCATACTAACATCAAATTCTTAGGCGCCGATATAGCGAATGTGGTAAATGAAGGCGCTATGGTCGCAGCCAATCATAAGAAAAAGTTCGTCTATAGAGAAGATTTGCATGCTGCGTTGGAGAAGGTCTTAGCCGGGCCAGAAAAACGAAGTCGTGTCCTCCAAGACGAAGAGCGCCATATTGTCGCCTATCACGAAGCAGGGCATTGTCTGGTTGGATGGTATTTGAAACATACCGATGCTTTGTTAAAGGTATGTAAATCAAAAACACCAATTATGCACATTTTGGTTATACACATAAAATACAAATCTGTCGTCAAATTTTCATCCGCATCGAGATATTCCAAAATGCAACTCCTTCAACTTCGCCGCGGATTTCTAGAGCATTCCAAAGGCTCGCCAACTTGGCCAAGCCACTTTTGCTGATATTTTCTAATTCTCAATTTCTCCTCCCAAGAAATACTTTTTGCGCGATTTCGGCGTTTCATTTATACACAACCACGTATAACTTAACTCCATTTTTAAGGTCACAATAATTCCACGAACCAATGCCGTTCTTGGTTTTGCTCAGTACAAGCCAAGAGATCGAAAGCTATACCGTAAAGAAGAGGCAATATTTTTGAATTTTTTAACCCCCCCCCCCCCAATTTTAAATTTTTTAGCTATTTGATCGGATGTGTGTGATACTTGGCGGTAGAGCAGCTGAAGATGTGAACTTCAACCAGATTACTTCAAGTGCTCAAAATGATTTGGAGAAAGTTGGTGTGCTTTGAAAATTTTGTTTGAAATTTTTGAATTTTGAGGCGACCAAATTAGCCTATAGAATAGTGAAAAAATACGGTATAAGTGATGTAATAGGCCCCATGTCATTTGTCTATCCGAGACGAGATGAAAGAGAAGATATATTCCAAACAAAACCTTACAGCAAAAAACTACACTCTCTTATGGACCAAGTGCTGGAAATTTTTTTGTAATTTAGAAAAAGGATAATTTTAGGAAATACAAAGAATAGTAACAGAAGCTTATACTTCAGCAAGAGAACTTGTTATAGAAAATTTGGACAAGCTTGAACTGGTAATTTGATCAAATTTTTTGGGCTTATAAAATGAATTTTTTTAGTTAGCACAGGAACTTTATAAGCAAGAAGTTTTGGACTATGGACGGATCAGAGAACTTATTGGATCTCCAAACTATGACGAAAACGATAAAATAGAGAATTAAGAAGTGCTATTAGAAAAAACTTTAGACTATGTACAGTAAACGTTCGATAAGCGGGCCACCTTAGAGAGAGCCCAATTATCGAATTTTTGAGGGAGCCCAATTGTCGAGCGTTTACTCCATTAGCATTTTCTCGTAGTTACTGTATAGTTTTTAACATCGGATAAGCGGCCCCCCTCAAAAATTCGATAAGCGGCCCCCTCAAAAATTCGATAAACGCCCCCACCCTCTAGGATGGCCCGCTTATCGAACTTTTACTGTATAAATTGTCGTTACTACTAAGAATTAGCTGCCGCAAATATTTTTCCGAAAAAAATTTTTTCCATAAAATTTCCTAAAAATTACAATAGCATATACAAAATTCAAACTACATAACAAAATATTAGATTCTAACTTTATCATCATCCAAATTGGGTAGTTCTTGTTCGGGAATTTCGACTACATCTTTTTCTCCATATTTAGGGGGACCAATAAGTTCCTTAACTTGTTCATAATCCAACACTTCTCTCTTCAATAATTCTGTGGCTAGCTGAAAATGACAAATTTAACTCTTTTTTTTCCAATTGAACATTACCAAATCGAGCTTGTCCATATGCTCTTTTATGAGTTCAATTGTAGAGGAGTAGGTTTTTGCGACCATTGTTCTTGCTTCCTAAAATTTTTTTGTAAAAATTTTGGATCTACTACAATAGGCCATCCACGTGAAAAAATTTTTTGTAAATGACCCCTCTATGGATAAAAACATGTGGGGAATCCGAATTTGACATTTTCAAAGCGAAAAAATGCTTCTCTGATTCAGGGAAGGCCTGTATATTGAAGCGAAAAGTCACAAAAATGCGATTTTTGCCTATAAACGAAAGTTCTATGTAAATAAAGAAATAAGAACCTGATCCATAACAGCCTGGAGTTTTTTACTAAAAGGCTTTTTCCTAAACGCATCTTCTCTTTCATCTTGTCCCTGATAGCCAAATGACAAGGGACCAATTAAATCATTCATTCCATAACGTGTCACCATTCCATAGGCTAATTTGGTCACCTCAAAATTCAAAAATTACATGCAAAATTTATTTCAAATCACCAACTTTTTCTAGATCATTCTGAGCACCTGAAGTAATCTGGTTGAATTTCACATCTTCCGCTGCTCTACCACCCAACATCATACACATCCGATCAATTAACTATTAAAAAAAAAATTAAAAATCGGAGTAAAAAATTTCAAAAAATACTTCTTCTTTCCGGAATAGCTTTCGATCTTTTGGGTTGTACTGAGCAAAACCTAACGCGGCATTGGTCCTTGGAATTATGCTGACCTTAAACATGGAGTTAAATTGTGTACAGTGGTGGAGCCACGGCCCCACCCCAAAAAAACCGAAAATTCCCTAAGAAAAATAGCATTTTTTGCTTTTTCTTAAGAAAAATGAGCTTTTTACCTAGGTAGCCCCCCACCCCACCAAAACCTGATTCCGCTATTGGTCGTGTATAGCACCAAAATTCGCATAATTGACCCTTTTTTGTACAACACACCTTTAACAAAGCATCGGTATGTTTCAAATACCATCCAACCAGGCAATGCCCTGCTTCATGATAGGCGACAATATGGCGCTCTTCGTCTTGGAGGACACGACTTCGTTTTTCTGGCCCGGCTAAGACCTTCTCCAAAGCAGCATGCAAATCTTCTCTATATACGAACTTTTTCTTATGATTGGCTGCGACCATAGCGCCTTCATTTACCACATTCGCTATATCGGCGCCTAAATGGATAAAAAATAATTAAATCTAATCCCAAACCGCTAAATTTCGGCGTCAATTGAGCTAATCTTTTCGATAAGTCATCAGTTAATCGATGTATTTTAATCTTCTTCAAGTACAATTTGAATAGTTCTTCTCGCTCCAATATTGTTGGTAGATCCACAGAAATATGCCTATCAAAACGTCCGGGTCGGAGAAGAGCTTTATCAAGGACATCTGGCCGGTTCGTACTAGCTATCATAATAATTCCCTTGGCCGAATCAACACCATCCATTTCTACTAAGAGCTGGTTCAACGTTTGCTCGAATTCGCTGTGGCCTCCATCCATTCTAAAAAAATTCAAGTAAAAATTTGTTAGGATGTTCCAAAAAAACAGCCATTTGGTCATTTTTTGGCAAAAAATTTGAGAAAATTGAAATTTTCCCAAACTCTGGGTCAAAATTACATGATCAACCCTACTCACAAAGAATCTTTGCTACTTCTTTTCCTTCCAATAGCATCGATTTCATCTATATACACAATGCAAGGTGATTTTGATCTGGCCATTTCAAATAGCTTTCTCATTCGACTTGCACCCAGCCCACCGATCATTTCCACAAACTCCGTTCCGTTAATCGAAATAAATGGTACTGTAGATTCCGCAGCCAATGCTCTAGCCAATAAGGTTTTCCCGCATCCGGGTGGACCTGTCAAAAGTGCACCTTTTGGTAATTTGGCACCTAATTTCTGAAAATTTTCAGAATTTTTAAAACATCAAAAAATTCAAAACTACCGTGTATTTTTGAGGATTTTTTAAGTAGTCCACAAATTCTATGATCTCTGTCTTGGCTTCGTGTAGACCAGCGACATCTTTGAATTTGATATTCAATTTCTTATGGCCCGGTTCAAGGACCGAGAGTTTTGAGCCGAATACTCCATGCTAAATTGAACCGAATAGACTTCATCGGCAATTTTTTAAAGTCATTTTTCTTCTTTTTTGAGTATTTTTAGCTTAAAAACGCATAAAAACAAATTTTCGCTTGCAGCGCTGATTTTCGTTTGGATTACAAACAATTTTTCGCTTGGCGACTTTTTTTTGGTTGTCAAGAATTTCCTCACGCAGAACTTTTCATCCCCCTTGCCCATATATGCTACATACCACCATCTCAGATGGATCAAACATCTTGAATGAAACAGATGGGCCACTTTTTCTCACTGCGCGGAATATAATGAAAGCAATTCCAGCAAATATTAATAGCCATATGAAATGAGCACTAAAATTTGTATATTTCGAGAACTCAAAAAAACTAAAAATTCGCATACGTATTTTCTATTGACTTGTATTCAATAGAAGTCCAATTTTCAGGTGGTATATTATGTAGGGTTTCCATTGCTCGGACCTCAGATTCAAATATCATTACATTGGGGATTTCCATTAAGTAGATCGTAGTCTAAAAGTTGTTGACAGTCGATTTTTAAAATTTACATTAAAAAACTTTTTATTTGAAATATACGTTTTCGGATACGCTCATCTATGAGTTTAAGTTCAATTTTTTGTCAGAAGAAAAAATCCAAACTCTTACATTTTTGAATATAACTTTTGATTGATAACTCCTTTTTTGATGATTTTAATGTTATGTAGTTCCACGTTTAGACTAT
>JAQGBS010004027.1:0-10766 GCA_034698545.1 Acrobeloides obliquus
CTTGGTGGTAACCGGCGCTTGGCAAATGCGCCACTTGAAAGGATTCTTTGAGGCCAAGAAATTAGTGTAGAATATTTACTGTGTGCTTCCCTTATTTATTGTGATTTTTTATGGATTGTTTTATAATTTTATTATTTTTTGCCTATAAATGCTTCTTTGAGACCAAGAATTGTGTGTAGTAGTTTATTTGTGTGTTTTTCCTCATTACGATTTATTTATGGATTGTTTTAATAAAATTTTCAATAAAAAGTTTTGGACTAGTTAGAAATGTTTTTCGCGAATATTTTTGCATTTTTTATTTAATGAAATTTTTAAAAACGACAGTAACTGTATAGAAGTTCGATTTTGTCGCAGTAGAAAGTGGCTGGCGGTAAGAATCGCGAATTAAAGCCAGTACCCAGTGGCGGCGTTACGGGGTGGTAGGGCTGTAGGAGCTCCGAGAAAAGAAAAATTTTCCGAAACTTTGGAGGGTCCAGGTCCAAAAATTTTGAAAAAATCATGAAGTTATCACCCCTTACGCTTTTTTTCTCCAAAATTTTGGGCAAAAACATAAGAAGAACCAAGGCAATTTTTTCAAGTTTTTAAAAAATCGCTTTGGCTTCCTTGTTTTTCGCGCCGACAGGTGAAGAAAATTTTTGTTTGTAGAGGAAAAAACCCCTCTTATGCATGTCTTATTATCCAAAAATTTAGGCAAAATGAGTAGAATAGCTCTTATTATAAAAAATCCTATGATTATTGGTTTCTCATCTTTTGGAGCATTATATGGTGTCTACAGTTATATTAGGTATCAAAGTGTTAGTGGGTTATACCGTCCAAATAAAGAAAAATTTTCTTAGTGGTTCCGCAGATTTTTGCTCAAAATATAAAATATCGATGCTTGTCAAAAATTATCAGTTGAAAATTTTTTTGCAATTTTTATTTAAGATACCCCATTAAATTTTTTGGCAATCGATTTCCCGCATGAAAATACCCTTATAGATGATTTTTGAAAAAAATTTTCACAAACAACGCAAAGTGGTTTTTTGGCTCACTCTGTAATTTTTAGTGCTACAAATGCCGGATCTTATTATGCACCAGAAATTGATCTAGAAGGAAAAACTTATATTGTCACGGGTGCAAATTCTGGTATTGGCAATGTAAGCCCAATTTTTCGTGTTTCAAATTAATTATCCGTTTTTACAGCAATTGAGTACTGAGCTAGCGGCTCGGAAAGCTCGTGTTATTATGGCTTGCAGGAATCGTGACGCGTGCGTCAATGCTCGACGTGATATTGTCTTATTCACTAGGAACAAACAAGTTTATTGTAGAAAACTTGATCTAGCGGATTTTGATAGCGTCAGAGATTTTGCCACAAAATTGTATCAAGGTGAAAATTATTTTCAACTCACTTTTTAGATTAAAATTCGATTCTTAACTCAATTTTAATCTCAGAAATTGAAATTTTAACTCAACTTTGAGCTCAAACAGTAGATTTTTAGATTGAAATTCGATTCTTAACTCAATTTTAAGCTCAGAAATTGGAATTTTAACTCCATTTTCAGCTCAAATAATAGATTTTTGACTCAATTTTGAGCTAAAAATTCAATTATTAACTCAATTTTAAGCTCAGAAATTGGGTTTTGATTCAATTTTTAAACCAAAATCGATTTTTGAATCGTTATTTTTTCAGGAAAAACTGCTGTCGACCGAATCGACGGAATCATTCACAACGCGGCCACGTTGGAAAATGACCGAGACGTAAATAAAAATGGCATTGAAAAAATGCTGGCGACTAATTATATGGGTTCTTTCCTCCTCACAGGACTGTTATTGGATAAATTGCTAGAAGAGCAAAAGGATCATCGTGTTAAGATTATTTTTATGAATACTGACATCATCAAGAAGTATGTAGGAGAGTAGTGGTTTTATTGTAGCCAAATTTGCACATTTGTTAGTTACACATTATCTTTTGCTTTTGTATGTTTGCATCATAATTTTTCATCAAAATTTTCAATTTTTCATTAAAATAGGCCATTTTTTCCACCAAAAAAGCCCAAATTTTTACCAAAAATTGTAAATTTTTGAGCATTTTCAGTTTAAAAACAAGCACTTTCAAAAAAATTTTCGCCTGTGGCGCTTGTTTTTTAGTAAGAATTTTTAACAAAAAAAATGTCCGCAGTAGTGCGTCGACCAAAAAAAGTCGCCAAAAATTTTACACTTCAGCCCCTTTCGAAATTTTTTTGGCTATTCTCCTGGATATTTGTTGAAAATTTTTTGCTATGACTCTCCAGTTCATACTAGTACATCCATACTTTTAGATGTAAGTTGGACTTCGATGACTTGAATGCGGAGAACAAGATTAGAAAAGGACTTTTCAAAAACCACTTTGATGAACATTACACCTACAAAATGTCGAAGTTGGCACAGGCTACTTTTGCCAAAGAGCTATCCGAACGATTGAAAGGTGCCGATTTGGTTTTTGTAACTATCAAATTCTTCTAGCAACTTCAAAATTTTTAGGCACGAATATTTCTGTGTTAGTAACCGATCCAGGAAAGACGGCCACAAATTTGCATACAAAATTGTCGATGAATAATTTCTTCTTGAGTAGATGGATAATGAAATTATATGGGTGTGCTAAATTTTTGACGATATTTTTATGCGACTTTTCAATTTTTCAGGGTATTTCTTACTCGGATGCCAGAAAAAGCAGTGAAACCAGTGATGTATTCGTTGATTGATCCAGAAACTTACGACATTAAGGGGTCTTGGGTGGAGTATGTGTTTGAAATTTGGGATTCTTTCAAGAGACAGTCATCAAGTGTTACTCCCAAACTACCGACGTCTTATTTTATATAACAATAAAATGAAGGAGAATTTTTACTTTCAAACAATTTTACACCCCTTAATCGAACTAGATGTACAATTTTTTTGCATATTTTCCGTTTTTAAGTATGAAGAAACTTTTAAAAATGATTTTGGTATAGGTCTGGGAGTAACACTTGGCGACTTCCTTTGTTGACTCAAATTTTTAAACTATTCATTTTTTCAGCTGGGACAGAAAAATCCTCGAGGAATGGCCGAATTCACAACTCGAAGAGAAAGAAACGCGTGCCAGATTGTGGGCAACCAGCGAAGCTTGGACTCATTTTAAGGAGCATTATAACAAGCTGCGCCAGGATTTGAATCTCCCTTCTGCTGACTTCAATACGATCTCAGAAAGCTCACAAGCAAAGAGTAAATCATGGCTAGGACTATGGTGATGATTATTGTATAAATTGTTATTTCGTTAATCATGTTGAATTTTTATGTTTAGTAAATAAATTTAGTGGAATTATATTTTTTGTAATGGCTATACTCCGCTTCCCGCTTTTTAGTAACAAAATTTCCGGTCCCAAAAAAATTTTTCGGGCCCCAAAAATCACAAAACTGCGATTTTTGGCACCCTGTATCTAGCCATTTAATATTTTTGAAAAAAATCTTCAAATATGCATCCGTCGAAAATTGCCTCGCCAATGAAATTGCTCCTCTTAATGTGACGATGGCCGGTTGTTCACTCGGTCAACTTTGATTGCATCTCCCTTTGCCTTTTTTTCCACCTTGAAAGAACCGGCCTAATCTTCTCATATACATAAGACTTATTGTGTATATGACCTTCGCGCGTCCACGTCTTTATTGATTTGAATTTCGCGGTCAGTTGGCGACTTTTTTATGTGGCGTTATAGTTCGCCTATGCAGAGATTTTGTTTATATTCAAGTTAATCCCATATAGAATTGAATTTGATTTCTATTTTATGCGGTGTAACAAAAAAAGGATCGATTTGAGATTGATTATTCATTGAAAAATTTTATTGACTAACTTTTTGCTCACATGGTTTTCATACTTTGATGAATCATTGTGTGATTGATAATAAAAAAATTTTGTTTACTAAACTTTTTTCGACAAGCATTGTGAATGGTTGATTTTAGAATTCGCGAAATATTGATCCAATATTCAGTTGTTTTTTTTTTTAAATTTCAGTCAATTTTTTATGTGAAAAAGAATCGGGTCGATAAAATGCGTACAGATCAGTGCCATAATTGGGGGGGGGGGGGTAATTACCCTCCCCCCTAAAATTTTCAAAAGTTGAAAAAAATCATAAGGGTCCCCTTTATGATTTTTCCTAAAATTTTTAAAGTACCAGTTTTTAAAGTTCTAAAGGGCCATCCGAACGGAAAAAAGTTCCCCTTTTTGTTGATATTCGGAAAGTTCATGAAAAATAGAGCATTTGTTGTTTTTATTGCATATCCTGAATCGCTAACGGTTTCGAGATAATCGTGTGTGAAGTTGGCGAAATTTGAAATCTGTGTATTACTACAACGAAAACATGTACGTGCATGTTTCTACAGAAAATTTTAACTTGTATCCAGGGGGCGAAAAGGTGCTATCACCCAGGGTGGATCACCCAAATCACCCACTAGTGGGTGATTCACCCAATGGGTGATTGTGGTGATGCCACCCACTGGGTGATGGGTGGGTAAATTTTGGGTGTTATCACCCATTTTTCGGCAGTATAACTTTTCGTACAATTATGGTTCGTACGGATTTTTCGTACAGGTACTTTTCGTACAGCACACTTTTCGTACAGGTACTTTTCGTACGAACTTTTCCTACAAGTACTTTTAGACAAAAAATTTTTTTAAATAGCTAGGGTTTTTCTATGCGAGGAATCGATTGCTCGCATTCAAAAAATCTTGAAAAGTACCTGTAGGAAAAATTCGTACAAAAAATAATTGGGCACTATTCCAATTGCCACCAACGTGGTTCTAAGTCATAAAAAATTTTTTTCTAAAAAATGACCCTCTAGGGGTAATTTTATACGGGAAATCGATTCCGCGCATTTCCAAAGCGTGAAAATGCTTCCCCGACCCTGATTCAGGGGTGGGTGTATTGAAGCGAAAATCAAACATTTTCGGATTTTTATGAGAAAATCGTCGATTCTTAGGTTCTTCTAGACGGGGAATCGATTGCGCGCACTCCCGAACCGTGAAAGCGCTTCCTTGACCCTGATTCGGGGAAGAAATCGGTGTATTGAAGCGAAAATCCGAAAATGTTTGATTTTCGCTTCAATACACCCACCTCTGAATCAGGGTCAGGGAAGCATTTTCACGCTTTGAAAATGCGCGGAATCGATTTCCCGCAAAAATTACCCCTAGAGGGTCATTTTTTAGAAAAAAAATTTTATGACTCGGAACGACGTTGGTGCCCCCCCAAAGTGGAATAGTGCCAATAATTGTACAGAACAATTGTACGAAAAATCCGTACGGACCATAATTGTACGAAAAGTTATACTGCCACTTTTTTCAACGCTTTTCAACTTTTTACATAGAATGCTTGCAAAAAGACGATTTTTTAAAATTCAATAAAATTGCAATTAGATCTAATTATTGGCACGAAAATCTGTTCTTCAAAATTGTTAGAGCATGCACCGTCCCATTAAATACGCGAAGAAAAAAACGTAGAATTCATTTTTAAAACGCTTTTACTATGAATTGTCAACAGAAAAGTTGAATTTAAAACCCCTGGACATCCCTACTCAAGCCACTGCAGCTTCGACTATTTCAAAAATTTCAAGCAAAGACATTTTGATCCGAGTAAAAATTTGTTTATTTTTCCAAAATTGATTGAATGCATACTAAAATGCAATTATTTGTTCAAAGAAAAAAATTTAAAATAAATTTTTTATCGAACAGATTTTCTTTGCACTGTAACTTGTATTAATTGTACTGTTTTATATTTCCTGCCAACCAATTCCTTTATCAATCGTCAGCATTGTTATTGGATTCAAGTTCCTTCTTTGGTATGTAACTAATCATGTATTGTTCTTATTATTCTAGTTTATTTATCCTAATTAGTTTCGTTGTATCTACGGCGCTAGATTTGAAATCTCTAGATGATTCGATTGCATATAGCATTACTTATAAGTCCGCCGCCGGCGAGCTTGAAGTTTTACACGAAAATGCCAATAATATTATGTCAATCGTGAGTGCTGATAATGAAAAATATGAATGTGTTTTACCAATCATAGAATCACAGGTAAAATTGAAAACAAAACTTCTTAAAAATGTATTAAAATAATTTTTTAAGTAAGGGTCCGCGCTAAACAACACTAAGGCTGCTCGTCAGCTGATGTAAACAGCGGTTTACGACGTTAGCTGTGCATTACACATGTAGATTACGACGTTAGCTGAGTCGTAATGCATTACAACTCGTATTGCAAAACGACTCGTTGTAAAGCGATTTGAATTGAGCTGTGTATTGACACGAAAACCCTGAATTTTACATTTTTTTAAATATGCCTAATTATTGGGTGTATTTAAAAAACAAAAACGGCATTCTTTATAGCTCGATGAGGCGAACAAAACGACACCAAATTGATTCAACTTGAGAATTGTGTTGAGTTATTGAAACGAAAACTCAGATTCAGAGTTTTCGTTTCAACAACCCAAAACAATTATCAAATTGGTGTCGTTTTGTTCGTCTTATCGAGCTATAAAGAATAATCCGTTTTTGTTTTTTAAATACACCCAATAATTAAGCTTATTTTAAAAAATGTAAAATTTAGGGTTTTCGTATCAATATTCAGGCAAATTCAAACGAGTTCGAGACGTTTAGCGACCATTGGGAAAAATTTTTAATTGGGATGGGGACCCACTCCGGCCCCCCCCCCTCCTCTAGCTACGCCAATGCGCGGAACCTAAGCTTTAAAAAATGAATTATATTTTAGTCAAAAAAGAAGATTGAACAATATACTGGACCAACTCCTAGCGAGCTTTTAAAGCCATTATATGATGAGAGAACTTGCAGTTATAGAATAGAATCATATTGGATTTACGAGGTGGGGTTTTTTTTATTTATGATCAGGGTTGTAAATAAATATAAGTTCTTTTTGTAATAGATATTAACAGGCAGTTTTAGCTTTGTCATGGACGCTACATAAACCAATACCACGAAGAGAAAGAAACCAAGATACGAACAGAATACTATTTGGGAAATTTCCGACAAGACCAAAGCGATGAGGTTAGCTTTTAGTTGAATAACATCGTGAGTAGAGATCGACCGAAATAAAAATTTTGATTTTGAAACAATTTTTGTTCAAAATCAAAACGCACATTGCGCTGTAGGAGTCCTACTCTGCTGCACATCTGGTTGAGGGTCGTGATCAAAAACAGCAGGACTATGGCTGTAATAGAAATAGCTGGTGAATCACGAGTTCGGTCTACCTACCGCCTGAACGTGTTTTGCCATAATGCTAGCAGAGTATAATCGCTCGCACGAGAGATTGCATACCACACGGATGATCTATTAGCTGAAGCACTAGGTTTCGATCACAGGGTATCATGCTTATATACTTTGTGGCGTCTGAGATACAGCTAGTGGGCTTCATACGTATCGAGAGTATTCGCTCTCCCGACCTCAATTCAGGTGTGATTACCCCTCTGAAATTTGAAATTTTTCAAAATCTGGATCGAAAATTTGGATTTCTTCACAATTTTTTGTTCAAAATCAAAATTTTGTCCGACCTCCAATCATGGTGAATATTATTTAGGATGAAAAAACGTTTGATCAACTCAATCCTCCAACTAAGAAAATAGAAGGCGATGATCGACCCTATTTTCCAGTTCATTATAGACAGGGAACAATTTGTGATTTAACGGGAAAGCCACGAATGACTACTGTAATATATGTTTGTGAAGAAGTATGAATTTTTGTATATTATTGCCTTTCTACAGTAGTTTTTGCATGTTAAATGCTTAAAGTACCAGTCCGAGCGGAAAAAAATTGCCAATTTTTGTTGATATTCGGAAAGTTCATGAAAAATGGAGCATTTTTCGTTTTTACGGCTTGTCCTGAATCGTTGTAGTTTTTGAGATAATCGCGTGTGAAGTTAGAAAAATTTGAAATCTGTGTATTACAACGAAAACATAAACGCAGTGAAAATTCGTTCCTGAATCAATAAAGTTGTGTGTATTGACGCGAAATTTTAAAAAAAATTTCGTTTTTCATCGACTTACGAAAACTTTTTTTGAATTTTTGCGTCAATACACACAACTTTTATTGATTCAAGGAAGAATTTTCACTGCGTTCATGTTTTCGTTGTAATAAACAAATTTCAAAATTTGCCAACTTCACACGCGATTATCTCGAAATCATTAGCGATTCAGGACATGCCGTAAAAACAAAAAATGCTCTCCATTTTTCATGAACTTTCCGATTATCAGCAAAATGGGCAACTTTTTTTCTTTTCGGGCTGACCCTTTTTTTCTAGAATGCCAAGAATCCTATTCATTCATTAAGTGAAATAAGCACATGTACTTATGAAATCGTCGTTCTAACAAGCCGACTTTGTTCACACCCATCATTCCAACCACCTCCAGTGAAACAACACGAAATTGTTTGTTATGCTAACAAGGATAAGTCCAACCCTAAGCCCATAAGTATGATAGCAATGGAGAAGGAAGTAACCGATGAATTTTTCCGCGAATATTCATCTTTTGATAAGGCTGCACAAACACCTGCTGAAAATATCCCAAAGACTTCGTCAGGAGCTCAAAATGTACCTATTGAGTTGCACGAACAAGAATTGAAAGAAATTTTGGATGCATTGAAAGCATTGCGCAATGTTGCGAGTGGCGGAAAGTCTGGAAATCCTTTAGACGAACGTGTTCGACCTACCCCAGGCGCTGAAGAAGCACAAATTATTCAAGATTTTTGGGCAGGGAGATCATGTTTATATGGCGGTAGTGGATGGTAATTTTATATTTAAACGAATTTCCCCGTAATTTTGGGGGTCCCCGTAATTTTGGAGCATTTTCAAAATACTTTTAGCGCTGGTTTATTCTTGCGTCGACCAAAAAAGGTCGCCAACTTAGCCGGGGGCCTCATCGGACGCTCCCTCTCCCCCCCCCCCACCTTGCCCATGTATGATCTGGGAATCATGAAATTCTATTTTTAGGTGGAAATACGAATTCTGTTACGGGCGTAAAGTTATTCAATATCACGAAGAAGTGGGTAAAGAGCGCATCGAAATTTTATTGGGTACTTTCAATGAGAAATTGCACAGAGAATGGGCTAAGCAACATCCATATAAAATTATCAAGAAAGAAGAAGACAGGATCACTCAAGTCTCTAATTTATATACTGGCGGAGCTATTTGTGATGAAACTGGTGCACATAGGTACTTTTCTTTGAGTTGCAACCAAAGTCGACGATTTTTAGGAGCTGTGAAGTTCGATTACGCTGTCGTGAGGTCGATGAAGGAGGTTCCTATGCTAGAATTGTAAGTTGTACAAGATGTTCCAAAGAAACCGCCATTTTTTGGCGAAAATTTTTCAAAAAATTTTTCCAAAATGACTCATTAGGGGTGTTTTTATGCGAGAAATCGATTGCGCGTATCGAAAAACCTTGAAAACGCCTCCCGGATCATGAAATATCCAATTTTCAAGTAGGAATTTCTACTGGAAAAATACGAAAATCTTATATTTCATGGTCTGGGAAACGTTTTCAAAGTTTTTTTATGCGCGCGATTTCTCGCATGAAAATACCCAAATGAATTATTTTGGGGAAAAAAATTTTTTAAATTTTCACCAAAAAATGATCAAATGACGGTTTTTTGAAACACCCTTATGTTAGTGAATGTTTTAGGTAATCTACCTACTCGAGCCGCATACTTGTGAATATGTTTTGGTGGTAGAATCTGCTCTATTCTGCGAAGGCCTTCAACATGTCGACGAAAATGGCCTCCAAATCGACATGCCCAACCATGTAGATTCCGATTTTGTTGAAGAAGGCTCAGCCGTTGTCAAGACAATGCAAATATCAAAAAAAGCAAGTCTTGTTCGACAAGCACCTGTTGATTCGGAAGAAGCCGATGATGAGGAAGAAGAAACTACCACTAAAACTCATGAACGACCAGAAATTTAATAGCCTTTTAACAGCAAGCCTCAACGTTGTTTTAGTTTTTTGGTACTACTAAGGATTAGCGAGCCCACTAGACGTGAATTTGTTTCAAATTTTTTTTACTTTTTTGACCTCTCTAGGGGTAACTTTATGCGGGAAGTCGATTGCGCATTTTTCGAACCTTGAAAATTCTTCCCTGATCCCGATTTAGGGTATTGTTTAAAGCGAAAATGGAAAAAAATCGAATTTAGACCATTTTGCTTCAATACAATATCTGAATCGGGGTCAGGGAAGCATTTTCAAGGTTCCAAAATGTGCGCAATCGATTTCCCACATAAAGTTACTGTTAGAGAGGTCATTTCCAAAGAAAAAAAGTAAAAATTAAAAAAAATTCAGTGAGCTCGCTAATCTTTTTAAGTAAGGGTTTCGAACTTGACGCTTGAATTGAAAAATTCTGCTTATGATGTGTTGAATATCATAGTCTAGCATGAATAAATCGAGCAGAAATTCCACTCACCATGCAATTAAATTTCGAGATAGATGAGTTTTTATGTCAAAAAAAGCGTTTTCATTGAAATCTTTCATAAAAATTTCGATATTTTTCACCGTTTTTGGGCATGGCGAACATTTTCTGATAGTTTTAGAAAGTTGAAAATTTTTGCGGGCACATTGGGGCCCAGTGGAATTTCTGCTCGATTTATTCATTCTAGACTATGATCTTCAACACGTCATAAGTGGAATTTTTCAATTCAAGCGTCAAGTTCAGAACCTTTACTTGTTAGTAGTACCGTTTTTTAAACGGGTACTAATTTATTTACAATCATCATATTTCAAATAAAAGTTTTTT
>JAQGBS010004028.1:0-10766 GCA_034698545.1 Acrobeloides obliquus
TACCTATCTTGAAAGACCCCTAGACCTATCTAGAGGACAAATTTTTCCGAATTTTTTTGTGTATTCGTATTCTACATTATTGAAAATATCCATAGAAGCAAAAATTGGGGTCAGCCTTTCCAGTGTTAACTGAAGGATTATCATTGCAATTTAATGTTGACTAATAATGCGCCGTCATGGCCGAGTGACGAAAAAATTCGACTCTTAATATGTTCCTAAAGTTCAAATCCCATCTGTGCTAAACATTTTTGCCTTTCCTCTAGAAAATCATAAATTTTTTGCAAAATAAAAAAATGGGATAAAATTTATTTAATCTTCAAAAAATTTAAAAAGAGATTAAAAATTAAAAATTACATACAAATTAAAAAATCGTCAAAAATTACAAATTTGTCACAAATCGAAAAATTCCTCAAAATTGAAAATTCGTCCAAATTGAAAAATTCATCAAAATTGAAAAAATCGTTAAAAATTGTTAAAAATTGAAAATTTTTTCAAATTTTAACGAATTTTTTTTGTTGAAGGAAGAACTCGGAAACAATCGGATCAGGATTGAGTTCTCGTTCGGAGCGTTTGGATCATAAAATCTCCTCCCCCTCCGAGCGCGTTCGTTGTCGGACACTTGGTCGACCCGGACAGTTGGTTGACCGGATACTTGGCCGACCAGGCAGTTGGTCGACTCGGACAGTTGGTCGACCGGGATAAGAATAAGCCTTAGGCTTAACCTTAGAATTAGTCTTAAGCTTAGCCCTAGGCTAAGCTTTAAGCTTAGCCTTAGGCTTAGCCTTGGGATTAGCCTTAGGTTTACTTAAGGCTTAGCCTTAGACTTAGTCTTAAGATTAACCTTAGGTTTATCCTTATTCCGGTCGACCAAGTGTCCGGTCGACCAACTGCCCGGCATTCAAACGCGATAGCGCTCTGTCCCCCAATTTATTTGTAAAATAAAAAGACTAATTTTAGGCATGGAATATCTCGTCTCCAAAAGACTAGTCCACCGCGATTTAGCTGCCAGAAACATCCTCCTTATAGAAAGTCATAACGCTAAAATTTCTGATTTTGGCCTTTGCTGTAGCTGTGATGATGCAACTTTAAGTTATCAAGCTTCATTGGAAAAGAAGCTCCCCATGAGATGGCTTTCTCTTGAAGCACTTTTACATCGAACTTTCTCTGAAAAATCCGATGTTTGGTCCTTTGGGATTTTGATGCATGAAATTTTCAGCGGTGGAAAGTTGCCATATGCTACTATGAAGGCTGGTGGAGTTTTGGAATTTTTGAAGAGTGGAAAAAGAATGGAGTGTCCAGAAAATGCGTCTGATGAAGTTTATGAAATTATGTGCTCCTGTTGGGAAGAAAACGTTGAGACAAGAAGCAGTTTTAGTGAATTGAGCACAAAATTTAGAACAATTTTGTTTAGGGAAACGCAAGATTATGAATATATTTGTGGCGAAGAACAAAATCCTATTACTATAAAATTGTAATTTTTGTATAGACGATCTATGAGAACGTTAGATTTAAACTACTAGCGCTAGAACTAAAGTTGTAGGGGGACGATGAAAGAAGACGATTGACACCACTTTTATGGAGTACCCCTAAAAAAATTCACAACCACGCAAGGACAATGTTTTTATAAATTAAAAGACCTTCTCCCAACCCACCCAAATTGGGTGAGTGTATCTAACTAAATATAGGGATGTTACATGCCAAAATAGAAAACGTAGCAAAGATCATGCCAAAACGTGGCATTTACGTGTCCAGACATGGGCAAAGGGGTGTACGGCTGACCCAAAATTTAAGAAGTGGTCCAAAACATAAGGGTCCTCCCTTATAATTTTTTTTCGAAATTTTTCAAAATTTTTTGACAAAAACATAAGGGTCCCCCCGTTTTTTTCGAAAATTTTTGAAAAATTTGAGAGAAACATAAGGGGGGGACCAAGGCAATTTTTTCGAGTTTTTAAAAAATTCAAAATCAGTTTAATTCCTAGCTTGAATCGTACGGTTCAAGCTATGAATTGGGCCTAATTTTGTTTTTCGCGCCGAAAATTTTTTTGCTGAAAACACTCATTTCTAAGCGGAAAACGCTTAGAAATTTTCGACAAAAATTTTGTCAAAATCCTTGAGCCAATGCAATAACCAGCGCCGCAGGCGAAAAATTGTTTGAGAAATGCTTGTTTTTAGCTGAAAATGCTCCGAAAATTTGTTGAAACCTTGAGTCAATGTAAAAACCAGCGCCGCAGGCGAATTTTTTTGTTGAAAAATGCTTGTTTATATGCTGAAATAATAAACATTCATTTTAGTCCATAACTCATTATAAATATTTTTTTTAAATTATCGGTCCCGATGAATTTGATCTTTTCTTTAAAAAATATGGCACAACGTCCAAAAACGTGGCAAAATGTCCAAAAACGTGGCGCGTGGCAAAAACTCAAAATTCGTGGCGTTTGCCACGAAAACGTGGCAATGTAACATCCCTAACTAAATAGCAAGAGTCGGGGAAAGCCAAATAGCAAAAATTTAGCGTGCAAATTTTGTTGTTCTTGATTTTTTCAATTTTTCACTAAAAATGACATTTTTTCACCAAAAATCTTCAGAATATCGCTATTTTCGCTCAAAAATGCAATTTTTTACTAAAAATTTAGTAAAAAATTAAAAATATAAAAAATTCCGTTTTACTTCAACTAGCACGACTCTCGGATTTGGGGGAAGGGTCATTAAACACTACACAGCAGGGCTGTGTTTTTGCCATTTTGGCTGTTCCGTTAAATATTGTCCGAAACAGGAAGCTATCCCCATACGTGGATGGGAGGGGGACCGATTTAGAAAGTATGTAGAAAATAATGATGTCGATGAGGATTTAGTTAAGCCGGATGAAACTCATGAAACTAATATAACTTTCAAAAAATATCAATCATCGAATCATCGAAAGACTGCCCCATAACTATTTAAAACCCACTTTTTATAAAAATTGACCCTTGGAAGGACCCGGATCCCAAAAGTTGTTTGGTTTGTCTAAAATTTTATATGTACCCCCGTTTTTGACTATACTGAGTCCGAAAATGAAGGAATTGACATCAACTTTCAATTGGATTTTGATATCCGGCACATGGGCCTTGTTTTTCTTTGTATTGTACACCAGCGACACTAAAAATTGCTATATCTCGGCCTAGGAAAAAAATCTCGTCATGGTTATGGTGTTTTTGGAATCCTCAAATCACGAGCTACAAACTTTATATAGACACTATGTGGTGAATTCGATGTCCAGGAGGAGTTATGATGCCATCTTTGAAAAATTATGTCAAAAATTTGACCCCTAAAATACAAAGATTGACCCATATCTCTGCAAGATTAGATCGTAACTGGCTTCCCGATAGTTCAGTTTTTAGGGCTTTATTGGAGCTTTTCAAAAAGTGGTCGATCGCCGAAATCAAAGTATATTGGCGGAGATAGACCAATTTTAAGTTGATTGGGTTCAAAAACTCTAAATTTAAAATTAGCAAAATTGGCCATAATTTATATATATTCGAAAAATTCATGAAAAATGGAGCATTTTTTGTTTTTACAGTAAATTCTCAATCGTTATTGTTGTCGAGATAATCGCGTTTGAAGTTGGCTATTTTTAGAATTGGTTTAGAATTTGAATTTCCGCCAAATTGAAGATTAGGGTTTTAGCGGGAATTCAAATTCTAAATCAACTCCAAAAAATAGCCAACCAGAACCATGACGAGATCTTTTATCTAGCCCGAGATATAGCAATTTTTAGTGTCGCTGGTGTTCAAAACAAAGAAAAACAAGGCCCATGTGCCAGATATCACAATCCAATTGAAAAGTTGATGTCAATTCCTTCATTTTTGGACTCAGAATAGCCAAAAACGGGATACATGTAAAATTTAGACAAATCAAACAACTTTTGGGATCCGGGTCCTTCCTTAATGGACCAAAAGTCGATTATTATAGAAAGTGGCTTTTAATTTTTGGAGGATATATGGCAAGTTAATATACCATTGTATAGCTCAGAGTTTCAGTTTTTCAACGAGGGGTCAACCACCTCCCAAAACGCTTCTTACGCGGAGATATAGTCATTTTTGTAAAAGAAAAATATTTGATTTTCACTTCAATACACTGATTTCCCTGGATCAGGGTCAAGGAAGCGTTTTCAAGGTTCGGGAGTGCATGCAATCGATTCCCCGCATAAAAATACCCCTAAGGGGTCACTTGTTAAAAAAATTTTTGACATTTTATTTGAGCATTTTTATTCCTGTTAAGTGCGTCCCCCAGGCGTAGTAGCTCCAAAATTTTATTTAGCAGTAAAATTATTAACAACTGTACTTTTTATAAAAGTAACATTCGTCTTTGTGTTTCTTTGAACTCTTTTTCCAATTAATACAAATCGAATAAAGTCAATAACACTCAAACAAGTCTTTTTTAATGCGCTTTTATAAGACCGCAAGACGAACAACGTCACACAAGTATCAACGATCACAAAAAATTGATATATAGAATACTTAATTTGGTCCGAAATCATGTAAAAATCGAAGAAAAATAATGCCGACGCTTTAGGAATCATTGGCATCAGAAGGGTAGCATAAAGGGTGGTATAAAAAGTGATGACCAAATGGATTGAGACGAGACAAGTTTGGAAGATACTACGACATCTTAAATCAAGCACATCTCGACAAAACCGCCGTGCTTTCCCATTGCCAGCCAATCACCAGTGAAACTCACAACAAGAAAAACTGCAAAAGCCGATGACGACATTCTCCCGCTCGATTCACTTAAGTTCCCATCTCCAAAAAGGACAGTCTACGATAGCATCCTTATTCGCAACGCCATCAACAAGTACTTCTACCGAAAGGTCTAGTAAACCCAACGTTCCTGACTTGTGAAAATACCACAGAGGCCTTATTGGAAATAATCAATCACATCCCGTATAAGCAATATGATCTTACCGTGTTAGCCTTTGAAAAGCCGGAAGACTTCGACCACAAGTTCAACAAAACTCTGGTGGCACTGACGCAGATGTCTCTTGTTTGCAAGATGATTGGCCCTCAAAACTGGAATAGCAAGAGCATGCAAGCAGAATTTGAAAAAGTTGAACTGGAAGATGAAAATTTAGGTCTCAAGAACATTGGATTGAAGATTATTAAAGAAGTTGGAAAAGAAGGATACCCGGTGACTGCTAAAATGACAAGAAGATAATGTTTTCCTGATTTGTGACCTTTGTTAGTTTGTTCAATAAAGTTCTATGTTACAGTTTTCACTTGCAAGACTTGGTTGATGGTAACGAACCTGTAGCTTGAGGTCTTACCAATCGATTCTGCCATATTTACCATTTGTGATTTTTGGAATAGGACAAAAAGTCCTCACGTTTTGCTAGTTCGTCCTTGATGAACTTTTTGTTGTCTTATGAACACTGGTCTTTCAAAAAACCTTCAGCCAGATATATAGAAAAATTCTACTTACCCATAACCCAGTTTTTTGCCACTATGTTTGGATTTTCCTCAACAGACTCCTTCCCAATTCCAAACCTTTTTAGCTCATCTCTTCAAAATAATGTTATAGTTTTATAATACATATAGAATGTTAATCTTTTTCCTTTTATGCTTTATTGTTTGAAAATAAAAGCTGCTTATCTTTTTTGACACTCCATAACAGCTTATACAACGATTATCACTCTTTATCAACACACCTTTAAAAACTCTTTTGAACATGTAGAGCAGATAAATTTTCTAGTCTGGAAACATCAAGTGCTTTAAGCCAGATTTGGTTTTCATGGGAAAGTTTCGGATGAAATTGTTTTCACTCTAGGGTATTTTTTTGCGCTGAAGATGATCCTAACGTTATTTTTTGGTGTAGACCTCGGGAATATAGTCAAAAATGACTCATTTTGCCTTGTACCTATATTTCGATCATTTCTTCACAAACACTTCTAGTGAAGTCAGTTTGAGTTTTTTCTCGTCAAAATGTTTCAAAAGTATGTAAAAATAACTAAAAAAAATTTTAACCCGTTTTTTGAAAGACAAACAACTTTGCTTATTGATCATTTTTTCAACTATAAATGTTTGAGCTGAATCCAGTGCCCAGGGATTCGTCGAGAAGTTCTCTTCTCTTTTTTCTTCTACAACGTAATATATAATAAATTAGCATGAAAGAAATAAAAATAAAAATGAAAAAGCCAACACATGAGAAAATGAGCAAATTGCGATAGTTCAAATGTTTTGGATCTGTTGTGCTTAAAGGTGTGAAAGTAGTAGATGGTGCTGTTGGATTAGTCGTAGTCGAAGTAATAGTAGTAGATGATGAATTTTTGATTGTAGTAGTAGTTGGTGCTGTTTGATTAGTCGTGGTTGAAGTAATAGTAGTAAATGATGAATTTGTGTTCATAGTAGTACTTTGAGAAAGCTCACATATATATGGAAGAATGTTATAACAGTTTTGGCTATACCATTGGCCATTCGAAAGACGTAGTGCCATGCAATTATCCCAGATATTGTTTTTTGGATTTTCTAAATGAAAATCATAAATATTAAAATCCGATTTCTGTGTCCGACCGTACGCCCTCTCGTCCGTCCGTTCTAGCTCATGAAGCGTGCACTCTGTGATAGTAATGTTTTATTAATAATTCCGTTTTTTAAATAATAATATTATTTTTAATACCTCTAGCCCAAGTTTTATAAGAAAAATTCTGTCCATCTAACCATATCCATGTCCCGTTTATTTCTTTTCTTCCACCTAGCCAGGCATATGCATTCGATCCAAGGATCTGTTTGGCCATATCTAAATAATTGGTGCCGGACGGTTTGCGTTCGGTTTTTAGCGGTTGTGATTTTTGCGGCTTTATATTAGAGGCTGCAAAGTTGCATCTGTTATATTTACGACTTTACATTTGAGTTCGGTCTTTTGAATTTATGATTTTTGCGGCTGTGACATTTGCGGTTCAACTTTTGTATTCGGTTAAAAATAACAGCAAACTAGTGTTCTTTTTATGGTATTGAAGTTGTGCAACTGTTTTTGTATATATTAAACATTTTTTTAAATAAAATTTAAAAAAATTCAATTTTGGGAAATATCTGGCACAAATATTCGGCCGCAAATGTCACAGTCGCAAAAATAAAGCTCGCAAACATCCGAACGCAACTTAAAAACCGCAAATGTCACATACGCAAATAGCAAACCGCAAAAATCACAATTGCAAATGTCCGGACGCAAACCGTTCGGTGCCAAATAATTCAATATTAATACACGATCACAGATCACAAAAGTGTGCAAATTGTTGAAAATCCGTAAAAACGTGTTATTTGAGGGCCAATAACATTTTATGCAAGGATTTGCAGAGATCTGCAACTGTGCAAAAATTTTAGGCTTTAAAAAATTAGACAATGAAGAAATTGAAAGAATAGCATATTAAATCTTTCAATAAATACGATTCACGGTCGTCAAAAATGTACTTTTTTTGGAAACAGGATGGAATTGCGATTAATCTTTTTGGTTTTATCCCTTAAACACGATTTTATAAAAAGAAAAAATTCTGGTTGATGTGCTCGTCATAAAATCCGGAAAACTAGCTGTAAGCATTTTTTTGCATTTTTAGGGGGTATTTTTTACGGCTTAATCTCCGAAAAAATTTTTTCCTAATTTTTTGTCGCACAAATGACATATTTAGGAGTAATTTTGTGCGAAAATATATATCTATAGAGTTGTGCACTGGCCCAAGACAAATCCAATAAGGAGTCAATCATCGAAAATGGATGTGCCCATGACGCGCTAGACTCTTTTGAAAGCTTGGCAACTTTTAGCCACCTATAGGAAAAGACAATTTTTCAGGACTTGGACAAATTTTTTAAAAGTCTACAATTTTTGCTCAGTTGCAGATCGCTGCGAATCCTTTTGTCAAATGTTATTGGCACTCAAATAACACGTTTTTAAGCGTTTTTATGGATTTTCTCAAATTTGCACACTTTTGTGCGTCGTGTCAAAAAAATATGGATTAAAAAATGGATTTCTGGTACACTCAGCACTAGTTGCATTGAGCATTGCTGCATGCTTCGAAGAGCATTTTTCAACCAATAATGAGCGTAAAGAAATCCACCCATAGTTTTTACCTTTTAGATACACATTATCAGAAGAATCTGAAATAGATGCCAAATTTCCATTTTGACCTTGACAGCTAATTTCTGCCAATAAAGATTGGTTGGAATCTTTTGGAATAAAATAGCATCCACCACCAGCGTTATTAGAAAATGTGCCACTAGGGCAGTTTGCATCAATTTGATAAACAATGGCAAAAAACAGTACTAATAAATATTTCATCCCCGACAACCAGACCTTGAAATAACACACTATATTGTAATTTTTAATGAGGCAATGTTTCTTCTTATCAACGAGTACGGTCTTATTCCAGGACTTCAGCGCATCAGTTTCGTGGATGGTTGCACGATGGTGTAGTTTAGAGAAAGAGTGCTTACATATCAAAGAAAAGATTAAAGATTACCGATACCTTTGGACTCTTCTAGCTAAAAAATAAGCATCTTTACTGAAGTCTTTAAGAATTTAGTCTGTGTCGCCCTTATGCCAATAATCCTGCCCAGAAAATTTAAAACCAAATCTGGCTTAAAGCACTTGATTTTTATTTATTTCACTTGACTAGAAAATTTCTCTACATGATCAATAGAACTTTAAAGGTGTGCCGATCGTTATACTTTCAATAAGTCGCTTGTAATTTCAATAATAAGCTGTTATGGAGTGTCAAAAAAGATAAGCAGCTTTTATTTTCAAACAATAAAGCATAAAAGGAAAAATATTAACATTCCGGCTCATGTACACTTGAACTAATAAGAATTTGAACTAATGTGTTTTTTAAACTAATATTTGAAAAAACGGCGCGTCCTCCATTGCCATACGGCAAAATTGCCATACCTGGGCAATTGCCATGTTCAATTTCCATGATGGAAAATTGCCATAATCATCAAAACTCGTGTTCTCCATATCGAAAATCCCACTGAATACAAAATTTCAGCTAATTTGGAGAACTTTTTGGAAATTCGATTTTTTAATTCAAGAGGTCAAGAATTTTCAAAAAGTTCTCCAAGCTAAAATTTTATATTCAAAGGGGTTTTTGGACATGGAGAACATAAAGGAGGGGGTATGATTATGATTGATTATGGGGGAGGGGGGGGGGGGTCTAAAAAGGAGAAATTTTTGATTACGTAATATGTGAATGGCCCCTTATTTTGTTGGGTAGACGCAATGTGACGGTCAAAGTTGATGAACCCTTCATTATCCCAAAGAAAGTTCGTCGTGGAAGACGTGTGCGAAGGCGCACTTGGTGGCTGTTTGAAGCGACAGAACGTGGTATAATCATTCTTCCCTTGGCTTTACATTAGAGGAACCCCCGCGGTGATTCGACGTTATATCTGTCCTGGAACCACAATCATGACAGATGGGTGGCGAGTCTATAGCACACGACTCAACGGAATTCAAGCTCAACATCTCTATTTTTGTCGTTACCTCGTGGTCAACCATGTCGATGTTTGGTCCTTTGGGATTTTGATACATGAAATTTTAAGCAATGGAAAGTTACCATATGCTACAATGGAGGCTGGTGGAGTTTTGGAATTTTTGAAGAATGGGAAAAGAATGGAGTGCCCAGAAAATGCGTCTGATGAAGTCTATGAAATTATGTGCTCCTGTTGGGAAGAAAATGTCGAGACAAGAATCAGTTTTAGTGAATTGAGCACAAAATTTAAAACAATTTTGTTTAGGGAAACCCAAGATTATGGCGAAGTTGAACTGGAAGATGAAGATTTAGGTCTCAAAAAAATTGGATTGAAGATTATTAAAGAAGCTGGAAAGGAAGGATACCCGGTGACTGCTAAAACGACTAAGAAGAAAATGTTTTTTAAGAAGAGAATGTTTTCCTGATTTGTGTTTTTGTTGATTTGTTCAATAAAGTTCTATGTTACAGTTCTCACTCACAAGACTTGGTTGATGTAATAAACCTGTAGCCCGAGGTTTTACCAATCAATTCTGCCATATTTACCATTTGTGATTCTTGGAATAGGACAAAAAGTCCTCACGTTTTGCTAGTTCGTCCTCGATGAACTTGTTGTTGTCTTATGACCACTAGTCTTTCAAAAAACCTTCAGCCAGATTTGGAGAAAAATTCTACCTACCCACAACCCAGTTTTTTGCCACTATGTTTGGATTTTCATCAACAGACTCTTCCCCGATTCCAAACCTTCTTAGCTCATCCCTTCAAAATAATGTTATGGTTTTATAATACATACATAGAATGTTAACCTTTTTTTCATTTTATGCAATATTGTTTGAAAATAAACGCTGCTTATCTTTTTTGACACTCCATAACAGCTTATACAACGATTATCACTCTTTAACGGCAGACCTTTAAAAACTCTTTTGCGTATAGAGCAGATAAATTTTCTAGTCTGGAAACATCAAGTGCTTTAAGACAGATTTGGTTTTAAATTTTCTGAGCGTATTTTTATAAAACTTTTGAGAACTCTTCCTATGAAGAGTTAGACCCAGTATCATTTTTATAGGGTATAGGCCTATTTTCAAAAAAATTTTAAATTTTTCTGAAAACCGTTGGAAGTTGTCGGGCATGCAAAAACCATCGTATAACTCAGAGTTTCAGCTTTTTAACGAGTGGTCAACCACCTCCCAAAACGCTCCCTACAAGGAGATATAGTCGTTTTTGTAAAAGGGATCCAAAAATTCAACATAGATGACTTCAAGAGGCCCTAGACCCCCAAAAA
>JAQGBS010004029.1:0-10765 GCA_034698545.1 Acrobeloides obliquus
TCTTCAACATCTTCAAAATCAGGTTTTAGTTCGGGAATGGTTTCGAGACAAAATGAGACGACGCTTCTGAAAATTTTTGTGATTTTTATAAAATTTTCGAACAAGGTATACAAAATTTTCCCTCTCGGGATCGAACACCTGCTGATAAAATCAAAGATTGGCATCCTATCCACTTGACCACTTGGTAATAACTTTTTCTCATCTACGGAAACTGACTACATGGTGAGCCAAAAAAACCGTACTTTTGCGTTTTTTGGCGAAAAATTTTCAAAAATCACATGAAAATACCCCTTATAGGTGATTTTTTTTAAAAACTTTGATAATTTTTTGCCAAAAAACGCAAAAGTACGGTTTTTTTGCTCACTTTGTAGTCAGTTTCCGTGGCTGAGAAAAAGTTTCAACCAACTGGTCAAGTGGATAGGATGCCAATCTTTGATTTTATGAGCACGGGTTTGATCCCGAGAGGGGGAAAATTTTGAAAAAATGTTGAATTTTAAGAAAATTTTATCAGACCCCCTAAATTCGATCTTAAAGAGGGAGAGGCGAGTTATCGCAAAAAATTTTTTACAAAATTTTTTTGTCAAACGTAAAAAATGTTCAAAACGATGAAAAAAAAATTTTTTTTGAGGAAAAATCGAAAAAAATTTTTGGGCATTTTAAAATTTTTATTGATTAAAACTTGGGCGCAAGTTCCCCTGGTTGCCGCCACTTAACGTTGATTAAATTCGGCAAAAAAATTTTATTTTCTCCCGAAAATTACCTATTTCGGGGGTAATTTTATGCGAAAAATCGATTGCGTACACTCCCGCAACCTGAAAACCGCAGAAAAATGGTGAAAATTCGCTAAAAACGACCATGCAAGGATATATGATGAGATATTTGTTTATTTCTCGAGAAAATCAAATTGCATCCCTGCGTCGTCGTTTTTGGCGAATTTTCATCATTTTTCTGCGGTTCTCAGGTTGTGAGAGTGCGCGCAATCGATTTTTCGCATAAAATTACCCTTAAATGGGTAATCTCCGGAAGAAAATAAAAAAATTTTTTGCCGAGTTTATTCAACGTTAAGTGGCGGCAATCAGGGAAACTTGCTGTAAAAAAGGCCAAAAAACATTTAAACATGGTAAAAAAAATACCCAAAAAAATTTGTTTCAATTTTTCCTCGAAAACAGTATTTTTTCTTTTCATCGTTTCGAACATTTTTTTAATTTTGTCGAAAAATTTTGAAAAAAATTTTTTTGCGATGACTCGCCTCAATTGGCTCTCCCCATTTAAATAATTTTTGCATATTTAAAGCTGTCGGAGTATTGAAACGAAAACTTCCATAAGGTGACTATCTGTCATAAATTGCATTTTTGGCTTAAATTTTTTGTTGCAAAAACCGCATTTTGGTAAAAAATGACTTGTTGTCAAAAATCGCTTTTTGGCTAAAAATAATTTTTTGTTTTTTTTGAAAAAACAATTTATGAAATTTAATATTGGCTGGATCGATTCCTCATTATTAAACTAAAATCGAACATCCTATCCATTTGAACACATGGTCTTTTTTATTCTGGTGAAAAAAATGAAAAAATTCATGCACTTCTCAATTCCAGCTGTCCTTAAAATTTTCACCCATCTTTGTTTACTTGTCCTAAGATCTTACGTTATTATGGATAAAACTGAAATAAAAGCCAAAATTCGTGCGACTAGAGACGAATCAGGATATTCCATCAATTCCCAGAGGCGCCGTTGAAATGTATTTTCCGGCATTTTTTGAACTTGCGGTTTTTCATATCCTTCATTAGCCCAAAATCTATCCATAATATCATCACCAAACTAGAAAATCAAATAAACAATTTTTCTAAGTGCACAAATTTGCATACCTGATAAAATTTTAGTTCTTTTAGGAAAAATTCTATAGGTATGGGTTCGGGTCGGACCACATGGCCATTTGTTTGATAAATATTTAGAATTGCTTCGAAACTGAAAATTTGGATATTTATGCATTATCTCCCTCCCACACGCTGAAAAAAGGCTTAGGTGTTGGTTTATGCTTAGGCTTAGCCTAAGCCCTAGGCCTTAAGTTTAGGCTTAGGATTAAACCTAGGCTTAGGCTTAAGCTTAGGCCTAAGCCTAGGCCTGGACTTAGGCTTAAGCCTAGACCTAAGCTTAGACTAAGCTTAAGCCTATTTTCAGCTTGGGGGTGGATAATGCATAAATTTATGCAGAAAATAGTGCATAAGTGCCAAAATTTGTATCGCTGTTCCTGATTCATGTTTTCGTTTCAATAACTCAAAACGACTTTCAACTGGATAACTTTGGCGTCATTTCATTCGTCTTGGCAAATTATAAAAAATTGCTACAATTTTCATGTTATGAAAATTTAAAAAATTGATGTAAAAATTGACTTTTGCACAAAAAATTTGTGTATTGCAACGAAAACATGAACGCAAATTCAAATTTCAAACGCAATTATCTCGAAAACTACAACAATTCAGAACATGCCATAAAACAAAAAATGCTCCATTTTTCATGAATTTTTCGAATAACCCAATATTATACCTTGATCTATGCCTATCCAAAAAATACTCTTCATTTCGAGCATTCCAAAATCTCCTCCGTTTTATGGGGCTTCCTAATAATGTGTTGGGAAATCGTCTCAATGTGCTCTCTTTCGTTTGAAATCTTAACCCAGCAACATTTATAGTCACAATTTCATCTTCTACATCGGGTGTATACTCAACTCTAGAGGGTTCATACGAATATTCAATAGTGGGTAAGGTTGCACAATGATCCAGGCATTCAACTTTATCTTCCGGTGAAGATGAAGCACATTTGCCACAAGTTAGGGAGTGGACGTTTCTAAATTCGAATTATCATAAATTAGTTATTTTCGCTTCAATACATCCACCACTTTCCCCATACGGCGCAAAAACTTTTTCCCCAAAAACGAATGATAGGCCAAAATTTTCATGTAATTTTAAGGGAGTTTGCTTTTACAACTTTTTATGATTTGCTAAAAAAATTTCGGCCCTGATGAGATTGATCCCGCGCCAATAACATGAATAGCCAGCGTCCTAGCCATTAGACTATGCGGAAAATTCACTATAAACAGAGTTTAAACGGGAATACTCCTTCAAATTTCCGGTATATTCTGTTATTTTAGCTATTCTGAGCAACATTCAAAAAAAATTTTTGAAAAAAGTTGTTATTTATAAAAAGAAAAAATTCATGTTAAATTATAAGCAAAATTAAAAATCATTATTTTTATCGTAAACTTGGTTCAGTGGGAGTGCTCCAAGATTTGAGTCTAGGATCTCGGGCTCAAGTCCCATCTGAGTCGATTTGATTTTGCCTGCGAAAAAAGCTGGTATATCCCATGGTTAGACAACTTTTTTTCAAAAAAATTTTTTTGAATGTTACTCAGAATAGCTTCAAATAACAGAATATATCGGAAATTTGATGGAGTATTCCCGTGTTAACTTACGATAGATCAATCGAATGTGATCGAATTTGAGAATTTGGCATTATATTTGGAGACAAACTTCTCGAGCACAATTTCGTTTGACTTCTATACTTTTCTGGGTGCACATTTAACACTCGATATAATGACCTAAAAATTTACCGATAAACAAATCAATTTTCGAAAAACAATTTATTACTCACATATGTTTTAGATCATAAAAAATATCATTTATAAAAAACTATACCCTGGGCGAAAATACGCCTAAAATTAAGCGGATCAATGAAAACAAACGACTTTAGTTAAACGCCGTTCGCAAGCGGGAGAAGGAAACGGAAGATCTTAGCTCTTGGCTTTTCTGGATGATGACCTAAGGGCAGCATATGTTGTCCTTTTTTTATATTGGCACACCCTCAACTCGTTCAAAACTTGCATCGCTGCTTAGATTTATTACTATTATTATTTAGCACAAGACAATGTCGTCAAAACCATTAAAAAAAACTTTTGAATGTTTGTTTGGGAAATGGATAACAGATCAATTTAGCAGTTGGGTGAATTTTTCGACTTGTGTTTTCAAAGAGGTTTAAAGGACCAGGTCGATCGGAAAAAATTTTCGAGCTTTTGTATATGTTACCATTTTACCTGAAAATCAGTTTTATCTGATAAAACTAGTTTTATCTGAAAGGCCTAGGCTTAGGTCTAAACCCAAGCCCAGGCTTAGGCCTAAGCCCAAGCTTAGGCTTAGGCTTAAGCTTAGATTTAGGCTTAGGCCTAAGCTTAAGCCTAGGCCTTTTAGATAAAACTAGTTTTATCAGATAAAACTGATTTTCAGATAAAACGGTAATATATATATATAAACTGGGGGGACCGAGCGCTAGCACGTTCGTAGGAGGAGATTTTCTGATCCGTTCGATAAGTCTCCGAGTGCCCCCGAACGAGATTTTCATGCTGATCCGAGTGCTTTCGAGCGCCTCCGAGTGTTTACGAGTTCTTCTGAGCACTTCTGAGTTCTTTCTTTGACGAAAAAAATTCGTTAAAATTTGAAAAATTATTCAATTTTTAACGAACTTTTTTCGATTTTTTTCAATTTTTGACGAATCATAAAAAAATTTTCAATGCGATTTTTTTAAATTGTAATTCGTTTATGAATAAAAATTGAATTTTTAGGGCAAAAAATGACATTTTTCGCTGAAAAAAAACACATTTGTTGACCAAAATATCCAAAAAATTGCGATTTTTGGCAAAAAATAGGCATTTTTGATGAAAATGGCACTTTAAAATCTTTTTGAAAATACAAGTCGAAAATTTCAGCCAATTGCTAAATTGGAAGCTACTACACAATAGAGTGGGCACCCACGTGAAATTTTGTTCGAAAATTTTTTCTGGAAATGACCCTCTAGAGTCATATGACCCCTCAGCATGCAGGAAATCCAAATTTGACTTCGGATTCAAGGAAAGTTGTATATCGATGCGAAAATTCGAGAAAATCATTTGTTAATTGGATTAACGCAATTTTTGGGGTATTTTTTGTTAAAAAATGTGTTTTTTTGGCTAAAAATGTCATTTTTTGCCCTAAAAATTCAATTTAAAAAAACCGCGTTGAAAAATCTTTTATGAATCAAAAGATATGTTCTATTAAAGTTATTGAAACGTTACGTGGGAACATAGGTCGGCAAGGGGAGGGAGCCTTCCCCCCTGACTCATGCACGCATGAACTCAAAATTGAGGGAGGACCACGCATTGACCCGGCCGAACATATGAGGTGGTCCATAAAAATCAGAAGACTACCTCAAGCTAAAAAAGGGTCCTTTTTGGTGAAGATGGTGGGGGACCACCTCATTGGGGGTTCCTTCCCCTCCACCTTGCCGACCTATGCGTGGGACACCTGCATATGAAAAAATTACGCTATTCTATTAATAAAAAAATGCAAATAAAGTTGAAAAACTTCTACCTTCGATGTCAATTTTAAATGAAAATGAACTTAATTAAGTAAGATTAAGTAAATTTAAACACAAAAAAATTTTACGAAAGTATCTATTTTAATGGACACATGAGGCGGCCTTCCTGAAGAAATTTAATACGAAAACTGATAGTCGACGAGCTAAGCAGTGGGAGATCTGCTCTGAAAGAGGATGAAGCACATTTTATTTCGAATTTTAAGACCTCGGATATGTGGTCGGTCTAGTTCACGGCTTTTGATGCTTTGTTTTATATTGCCCATTGAATAAAAGATAAGCGGATTTTTTGTGGAATTTTTGAAATTTGCTATGCAAATTTTATGTGGAAATTATTTTTATAGAGAGAGAAAATGTGGCCAAAATCTACAGGGTGTATAAAAAACCGGAATTTGGGTGATTTTTTCATGTTTTTCAAATAGAAAATTTTTTCAAAAATTACCCTATTAGGGCTAATTTTATGCGGGAAATCGATTGCGTGCATTTCCAACGCTTTCCTGACCCTGAATCAGAGAATCGGAGTGTGTGTATTGAAGCGAAAATTTTTAGATTTTCTGCCTGAAAATGATTTTTAGCTAAAATTCGATTTTTGACAAAAATTTGATTTTTCACCAAAATTCGATTTTTTCATCAAAATTCGATTTTTGACAAAAATTGGATTTTTCATCGCTCAGTGGCTAAGCAAGATGACATCCATTTTTATATCACGGGTTCGATTCCCATCAGGTCAATAATATTTTTGCATGATTTTATTTTTATTACATTTTTTTCTTATTTTTATATCGAACCCAAGCCTATAAACTGTAAGTTTAGCGCGTTAACCACTCGGCCATATGGATAAGGTATGATCGACGAGTATCATATCATGAGTTTTGAGTGTTTTAACCGTGGTCGAATGGCTAACGTGTTAGGTCTTCACTCATAGGGCGTAGGTTCGAATCCCAGCCCGAATTTAAGGTTCTCTAAATTTCATGAAAATTTTTGCATATCTCTATTTTGACCTCTAAAACTCATTCTTTGGTTGTTACACACTTGATGGAACTATATAGTAAGGCTAGATTTCGCATTAAATTAAAATCATTACTATACAGTTCCATCAAGTGTGTACCAACCAAAAAGTTATTGCAAAGAGTTTTAGAGGCTAAAATAGAGATAAGCAAAAATTTTCATGAAATTTAGAGAACCTTAAATTCGGGCTGGAATTCGAACCCGCGTCCTATGAGTGAAGGCCTAGCACGTTAGCCACTCGACCACGAATAAAACACCCAAAACCCCATGATATGGTACTCGTTTTGCTCGTCTCAATGAGCTGAATTCAACAGTATACACCATTTTTAGAATTTTAGGTTCACACCCCTTTTTTAATCATTTTACTACGCTGCGTGCTAAACTCTATCTTTATTTTTTTATATGACGATTTTAAGAATTATGAAATGGTTCATTTCCTAAACGTCTAAATGGAAGCATTAAAAATCGAAAAAATTTTATGCTCAAAAAGCGAAAACATTTTTCCAAGAAAATTGGATGGTGGGTTCCCATGGAAAAGATAATGATTTTTGATTAAGCTCATTTAAATTTTAGATTGTATGCGAGTGAATATTTAGGAGCTACTACACAAGAAAATATGATTTTTGCGACTTTTCGCTTCAATACACAGGCCTTCCCTAAAACAGGGAAGCGTTTTTTCACTTCAAAAATTCCAAATTCAGATTCTCCGCATGTTTCTTTACCCCATAGAGGGGACATTTCCAGAAAAATTTTTTCCACGTGGGTGGCCATCCCCCCCCCTATTGTGTAGTAGCTTCAAACTTTGTTTAGAAAAAAGCTCTCACAACTGTCGAAAGTTGGCCAAAAATGGAAACACCAAAAAAACTTGATAAAAAGCTTCCTTGCGTTGCTAATAACATGTTTACAAAAAAGGTATCGCAATTTATAACGGAGAAACTTTTTTCGATTTTGAAAATTTTGGTAACTAACACAATAGGGGGGGGACTACCCACGTGAAAAATTTTTCTGGAAATGACCCTCTAAAGATAAAAACATGCGAGGAATCCGAATTTGATATTTTCGAAGCAAAAAAACGCTTCCCTGATTCAGTTAAGGCCTGTGTATTGAAGCGAAAAGTCGCAAAAACGCGATTTTTGCCTAAAAACTCATTTTTACTTCTTTTTTGGGGGAGGGGGTAAAAATGTGCGGGAATCCGAATTTGAAATTTATAAAATTTCTTGGATTCAAGAAAAGCTGTACATTGACGCGAAAATTCGTATAACGCTTTTTCTTTCTCCCACACATTTTTACCCCAAAAGGGGTCATTGTTAGGCAAAAATCGCATTTTTGCGACTTTTCGCTTCAATACATAGGTCTTGCCTGAATCAGGGAAGTGTTTTTCGCTTCGAAAATGCCAAATTCGGATTCTCCGCATGTTTTTACCTCTAGAGGGGTCATTTCCAGAAAAATTTCCACTTGGATGGACTCCTATTGTGTAGTAGCCCCAATTTTTTCGTTTTTGAATTTCATATCCTACGGATAGCTCGATCACTTTGTACTTTCAGGATCAAACTTAATTTTTCCCGTTTCGAAAATGCGCAATCGATTTTTAGCCTAGAAATTACCCGAACAAGTCGATTTTTAGAAGAAAATTGGAAAAATTTTTTTCGTTTTTTGAGAATAGGCCATAAATGTTACACCCCTTTAAAAGAGGATATTTTTTGCGGCTTAACCTCTCAAAAAAATTTTTCCTAATTTTTTTTGTTGCAAAATGACATAATCTAGGGGTAATTTTACGCGAGAAATCGATTCCGCGCATTTCCAAACCGTGAAAGCGCTTCCTTGACCCTGATTCAGGAAAGAGATCGGTGTAAGGGGGTCCAAAGTAGGGTCGAGTAGAAAAATATTTTAAAAATGACCTTTTTAGGGGTAATTTTGGCTGAAAAATCCAAAAAACACACTCAAAAAATCCAAAAAATTTCCTTCATCATGTTTTGGGCATTTTTTTACCTCAAAACCCTTGTTTTTTGACTATGTAACTGGAAATAAAGGCGGAATTTCCCATCTGCTTTATAAAATAGTTTTTAGCTAACATTTGGATCTTCCTGATGTGCTAAAGCAGAGATACCAGATACGTTTTTTTATCATGATTTATGACCATTTCAAAATCAGATTTATATAATTTTTTAAGCTACACAGTCAAAAAACATGGGTTCTGAGGTCAACAAATGCCCAAAACACATCTAAGTTAATTTTTTGAGTGTTTTTTTGTTTTTTCAGCCAAAATTATCCCTAGAAAGGTCATTCTTAAAAAAATTTTAAAAATTTTTCTACTCGCCCCTACTTTGGACCCCGTTTAACGTAAAAAAATATTTTTCTCCGTTTTAAAGCAAATATCCACTTTTCATACATCTTATAATTAAAAAGACACACATATTTCCTGTGTAGATCAATAGAATTTAATTAAAATGTGCATAATTTCATTAACCAAGAGGCCTAAATTTTTCTAGCAAAATTCTCATTTGTTCTTATCTCATTATTTCTCTGAAATTCCCCATTTTGTTCTTACCTTGTTAAGGTGTTTTGAAATTCGACTGGCATAATTAAGCTAATAATTCACACATAAACACACTGTAATAATAAATAGCCGGTAATAATTTTAATCGACACCTAAATCGGCATCGAGATGTCAGGCTCTCGTTTCGAAAAACACCGTTGGCGGCAGCGAACTCCCCGCCTTTTCCTTCCGGTTGGTGCTCGAAGGCATTTGGCTGGTCGATTAACTCGCTCTCCTGTTATTATTCATGTGTGAAAAACTGGGATTGCTAGAAGCAGCTATTTGCAGCTAAGGAGAGAGGGGTGCTTGGAATGTGCAAGTTCAGTTCATCCATTGTGCTCCCTTTCTGCATTTTGATTTGATCGTTCCAGGCCTCATCTTCATTCCATCTAACGAGGGCGAAGACACAATACGTCAAGTCATTTAGCTTAATCAATCAAACGCAAATCCAAAGTTGTTCGAAAATTTTCGTTGATCACGATTTTAGTTCTCAAAGAAAATTTAGGAATCTTCGAAAACATAACATATGATCAATGTTTTTTGAGTTTGTCAAAAAATCATTTATTTAAATTTTATGAGCTTTTAGAAGAAAAAAGCTTTAAGGGGGGAGGGGGTGCGGTTTGAGGTCACTTCGTGAAAAGTGGGGTCCAAAATAGGGCCAGGGAGAAAATTAAAAAAAAATTTTTTAACAAGTGACTCTTTGGGGAGTAGTCGAAAAATTCTGTGTGACTGGAACACAGGTCAACTCTCACATTCGCTTCTGTAACTGTAAGAAAAAAATTTCCAAGCTTCTTCTATTCAAGACCGAGCGAGCGTCAAAAAAAGATTTTTTAAATTATGAGCTTTTTTATAAAATCGAAATTCTCTCATCATTCGCTATTTGTGTGTGTATACTTTAGAGTTCGTTTTTTCAATAAATTTATAAAAAGCGATGAAACTCAATTTAAAAAAACAAAATTCAAGTATTGATGAGATCAAGTGCACAACTTTTATCACTTTGTTCATCCATTTCAACATCTCTTTGGATGTTCAACCGTCCTGTGTAACGATCCGCGCCACCAGTGTACATTGATTGGGAATTGACAGATTCGAATCGAGCCATATAGTCTTTGGCATTTTCACCTCGATTTTCTGGCTTTTGAAGTCGTTCTGGAATGGGTACATCTAATATTTTGGGCATCATCCATGGCTCTAGCTAACCGATCATCGCATTTTGGCCTGGTATGTATAGCACCTAAAATGAATGCTATAAAAAATTAAAAAAGTATAGAGACAAGGCATCAAAGGAGCATACTTTTAGGACACAATATGTGTCCATTGTCCTTAATCAAAAATTGAAAAATTTGAAAAATTCATCAAAATATGAAAAATTCGTTTTTTTAAGTCGGCGATTAATATGAAGATATTTCAGATAATCCTAATGGTTTTCTAATTAATTTATATGACGCTCATAAATAAAAGCTATTGCGATGTCTTTAGCTTCTGTGTAATTATTCCAGTTGATAAATATGCCAGCTTAATGAGATCGGAGAAGTATAAGATCGGGGAAATTTCTCGACCAGGGAAGTCTTATTGGTAATTCTTACAAAGACTACGTCTTAAGCTGCTTCTAGAAGCATTATATCTTGTGTTAAAGGGGGTGAATTTTACCACTTATTCTCGGTGAAAAATTTTTTTGTTGAAAAAACATGTTTCTAGGGGTAATTTTATGTGAAAAATTGATTGCGCGCATCGAAAAATTTTGAATAAATTTTTCGGGGGTCAAAAAATTGAAAAAAATGCGTCAAAATTAGGGGTTGTAAGTTTTAACCCCAACAAAATTAT
>JAQGBS010004030.1:0-10764 GCA_034698545.1 Acrobeloides obliquus
GTTTCGCGCAGTGAGCCGCCAGATTATTTTGTTTTACATAGGAGGATTTACTAGTTTGAGGATTTGGCGGTAAAATGATGTTTGCTAAATTCAGAATAAGTGTTACAAAATGATTGAAGATTTTCGCCATGCTTGAAAACGGTAAAACGACTCAATTTTGGGTAAAAAAGTGAAGTTAACTTAGGCTTGAAAACACTAAAAATACCAAAAAAATGTCCATTTTTCAAGAATAATTTGGTCTTAAGTCAAAAAACTTGGGTTTTTCTTTTAATTTTTTTGATTGTTCCCCCCCCCCATCGTTGGACATTCATTCATCCTTCCTCCATGGGGAGGATGGATGAATGAATCTGTCCCCCCCCCCTCATGCTGAATGTATGGGCTACGCCATTACTCAGTAAACATATGAACTTGCTTAAAACGTAGTCAAAAAAGCTAGCTACAAATTGTTCTCATAAAAAATTTCTAGATGATGACATAAAATGGCATCAACCACTTATTCACCCTAAATCTCTTAACTATAAACCAAAAACACTTTAACCCCAAACACCACATTTTTATCCATCAAATAAAAATATTGCAGCCAATTACACACTCTAAATATGGCTCTTGTCTATATACATCACTTCAAAACCGACCATTTAAACTGCCGATAAAAAACAAGATTCTTTTCCCAGCAATAGCAAGTCTGCTTTCCTCCAAGGGCTCTCACCTAAAGTGTCAATTCAAAAAGGGATATCATAAAGTGTCAATTCAAAAAGGGATATTCGGGACACATATACAATTTGCGGTCCGCAAAAGTTTTTTGGATTAATTCAAGCGTAAAACATATGAAGATGAAGAGAAGGACGGATGTAGGTGTTTTTTAAAGGGAAGTCTAAAGTTCGGTGATCTGTTATTTACTTGTGGACCAAAGTTTATGAATTTTTGGTGCAAAAAATTTTTAGTATAGCAATGACCGGTTAGGAATGCAAGCAGTCAGATCAAATAATAAAATGGTTGAATCATTTATGTCATCATATAGAAATTTTTTTATAACTAAATTACTATACCTCCCCTCCCCCCATAGGCTAAGCAGTAGGCTCACGCCTCAGCAACACTTAGGCATAGCTTATAGGGAAGCCTAGGCTTACCTTATAGAAGCCTTTTACTTTTTCGTCGACCTAAAAATCGAAAAATCGCGATGAAAAAGTGAATTTTTAACCCCATATCCGATCTTTTCCCGTAAAAACTTGACGTGGATGCCTTTAGACCATCACCGGACAACGTTTAAAAAAATTTGTAAAAAGTTAACAGTTCGCTTTTGAGAAATAGTGTCAGAAAACAGGAAAAAACGACACCAAAGGTCAAAAATCGGTATTTTTGAATTTACTTAAGACACACTACCTCGAGTGATATCTTTTTGAAAAGTCCCCTTTCAAGAAAAATATTTGCGAATAAAAAATTAAAATCGAAAACTTTGTTGTAAAATTTTTGAGCTGGAAACATCGATTTTGGGCCTATGCCAACTAGCCAACAAAAACTAAAAGCATCGCTACGAGGGACGACGTTAAATTTTTCTAACACGAAGATTTGAAAATATGATAAATGCAAAATTTTTGAAAATATGAAAAATTATCTTTTTGACGCCATCCTATGAACGTCCGCTCTTCTTTTCAACTTAAACATGAATACAATGAATCATAGAAAGATCGAGACACATTTTGTTTGTGTATGGTTTTTGAGCGCGTTGAAAATGTAAAGGACCTGAAAGTAAGCCGCTAAGCTTTTATTTTAAGGTCACGGACAGACGGAAAAGTTTACAAAGAAAATTTGCAAGAGATCAAGATCAAGATGAATAAAATTGAGTGTGACTAAGCAAAAAAAGTTAAAAACTATATTTTTTTTATCTCCACTCTATTTTAATACACTCGTCACTAAAAAATAAGAGTATTCCTTGTGATTTTTGAAGGGATCAAAAAGTAGCTGGTCCTCATCAACCCTTTATAGGAAATATACCCCTCTACCCATAAAAATAAAATTGACGATTTTTTAAAATTGTGGGGGCATACATGCACAAGGGGGAGGTGCTGCATCCCTCTCAATTCGTCGTATCGAGAAAAATTTCTTTAGAAAAATAAGTAACCAATTCGTATTTTTGGTCCAAAATGTTCAAGTATAGTCCCAACCAAGTCGTATTTGAGGATCCAGTACCCCCTCCTTGTTCACTAAGTGTGGGGGTGGGAGTCTATTTCCTATGAGTTGACTACAGTAGCATTGGGAGAAGATAGATCGGGTCAGTGGCGTAGCAAGTGATAGAACAATTTAAAGAAAGCGACGTAGGGAAAAAGCTCTTTAGAGAAAGAAGCTTCCCAAACTTTAGCTTTTCATAACGTCAACGAAACAAAAAACCGGAAAAAAGTAAAATAATTACAATGCGGTATAAACAGAAAACCAAACGCAAGGAACTATTGGAACAATAGCCAGCACAAAGCTTGAAACTACTGCACCCAAAAGCCCTTTACAAAATCGACGGACGAAAACGCAATACGCGACAAGAATACAATGCGATGAATCACGGTAGATAAAAGATGGAATAGAAAAATGATGATTGAATTTAAATGATAAAGGAAAGGGTTTTCACGCTAATACACAAAACAATTCAAAACATAAAGAGATTATTCGAAATGATCTTGTTTTGGCGTCTTCCTTACATAGTTGTATTAAAGAGAGGGGGTGCATTTTGATCACTTGGGAGAAAATTTTTTTGTAAAAATGGCCCTATTGGGGGTAATTTGATGCGAGAAATCGATTGCGCGAACTCCCGAAGCGTAAAAACTCCATCTTGACCAAGTTTTCGTGAAAAATTGCCTATTTTTTCGCTTTTTTTCATCTTTTTTCGTCAAAAAAAGGCAAAAAAATAGTCAATTTTTCACGAGAACTTGGTCAAGATGGCGATTTTACGTTTCGTGAGTGCGGGCAATCGATTTCTGACCCCTCTAGGAGTAATTTTTTGCGGAGAATCCGAATTTCACATTTCCAAGACCTGAAAATCTTTCCCCGAATCAAGAAAAGGCTATTTAGGGCCACATTTTTGACAATAATCACATGCCATATGTTATATAAATAGCTTTTTCTTGATATAGGGAAAGATTTTCAGGTTTCGGAAATGTAAAATTCGGATTCCTCGCATAAAATTACCCCTAGAGGAGTCAAATGATGAAAAAAATTTTTTGAAACATTTCACGTTCAGTGGGGTGTCTAATCGATACTAATTCCGAAAAATGACATTGCTTCTCTGTCAGAATAACAAATTTTCACGAAAGTCTTATTTATAATAAATGAAGGGCTATCGTGATTTATCCTAATCAAAGCTAATCCAGACAAAAATCCTCTAGATAAATATTTATGCAAAGTGTAAGGAAGTGGAACACTTGGTCCAAAGAACGCTTAACGCTTCCTGTCGTGTTATTACACCAATATTCATTTTCGTAAACAAGTCCAAAAATTTTTCAAAATTTTTAAGTGTCAGTCCACTTCAATGAGTAGCCGTAGTTTTGATTTTTTTAAATATTGAAAGCGTCTCAAATTCTATACCTCCAAAAGCAAACTAACATAACGAAACGGAAATCATAGCATTTATATATAAGATTAACGCGAGAATATGAAATATAGTCAATAAATGATTCAAATTCTTGCGCATCGCATCCATTTAAGCGTTCTTAATGCGGAAGCCGATCAAATTTCCCACGTCTCGGTGTTAATTTCGGCGATTTTGGAACTACTTTCGTAAATATGCGCATTCAGATTTGGAATTCATTTCTAGTTTTACATATGAATTGAATTTGAAATTTATCCAAATTAAAAAAGGCATCTAAAATTTGAGAAATGGAGAATTCTTAAATTTTTGTGAAAAACTATGAAAAATCAACTAAAAATTCGGAAAAAATTTAGTTTAAAGCCAATAAATGTAAAATATGGGTAAAAATACGTATTTTTCAATTGTTAAGGGTCAAACAAAGGTTTTCACGCTTCGGGAATGCGCAATTGATTTGTTGCATAAAATTACCCCTAAATATGTCATTTAAAAAAAATTTTAGAAAATTTTTTTTCGACTTTTGACCCTGGGGTGACACCCTTGATCCACAATAGCTCCAAAATTTCTTTCCTTCATCACTACAGTTGAGGGTCTGACGCCTCCTAACACCCTTGGCTACGCTCCTGAACCCAATGCATAAAAGGGAGTATCAGAGTCTTTAGGCTTAGGTTTAGGCTTAGGCTTAAGCTTATTATTTTTATTATGGAAACAGTGCTTTTTTGCTGATGATGAGGTGTTAATGGGAGCCCATTTCATCCATCCCATTTCATATCTGTTATTCATCACCAATTTAAAATTTTTTTAAAAGATAAAAATTTATATTAAAAAATAATTAGAATAAAAGAACATAGTTAGTTTCTCAAAAAATTAACCAATTCTTAGAAAATCTATTCTTTTACGACGAAACGAGTTTTAAAGTCTGTTGTCCATTGTTTTTATATCTTTAGAATGCTCGAGAATTAACTAGCAAGGACTCTTTTTCTCACAACGAGGAAATTTTACTCACATGAGAAAGCAGATTTTTGAAACAATCCGGAAATAAAATTAGCTAGAAAACAAAAAATAGACATGAGATTTTTGAATTTTTCCCACAAAAAAAGTCATAGAGAATCTCTTCTAACTTGGTTGGGGTAAAAATTTTCTTCCGTCAAAGATTAAAGAGTGTTCCTCTTCACTCACAAGATAGAGCTCTCACCAATAGAAAAGTTTGAGTATAGTGATGTTCAAAGTGATAATGATAAAAGGATGTGATAAGTGATAAGATGATAAAGCATTTTGAAAACAGTGATAACGATTTTTGTGATAACGTTATCACATGGGATCATAGCTGTACAAGGAAGCGGTACTGGCGCCCTAAATACGACGTGGTTGCAGGGGACTTTGTACGAAGTGGAAAACTTTTTAAAATAACCATTTCTTAAACCAACCCCAAATACGAAGTGAATATTAAACATTTTCAGCAAAAAGACAAAGTGGGGGATATAATACTTCCCCCCTCTTGTTCAGCTATGCATGGGGTGATAATGTATACAATTCAAATAAATCTACTCATCGAAATCATTACAAATTACATCATTATTTATAAAATTACACTCTTCTCTCATCTCAAATTTCCAACACCTCCAACTCGACCATAGCAAAATGCTTCACGGCTATTGGTGTGGACAACTGTTCGACCACAACTAGGAAACCAGAAACAAAGTTAATCCACCAGCTGGCCAGAGGACTTATTTCGAGACCAATAGGACTCCTAAAGACTTTTCTCGTCGTAACAAAACGGGCGAATTGGCCGTCGGAGCAATTAAACATAAAGAATTTTACGTCCTATTTTTGAAGATTTATGTCAAAGTTATATGGAGGGGTATTAGGAAAATGATCTTTGAAAAAAAATGATTCGTATCTGTCGTAAAATTTACTATGTAAAAAAATCTAAATACTTAGTTTAATACGGGAATACTCCTTCAAATTTTCAGTTATGTTAAGCTGAGCAAAATTCAAAAAAAAATTTTTTTAAATTTGTTATAAAAAAATTCATGTTAAATTATAAGCAAAATTAAAAATCACGATTTTATCGTAAACTTGGCTCAGTGGTAGTGCTCCAAGGTTTGAGTCTAAGGGTCTCGGGTTCGATTTCCACCTGAGTCAATTTAATTTTGTCTACGAAAAAATACTGGTTAGACAATTTTTTTCAAAAAATTTTTTTGAATGTTGCTCAGAATAGCTTAAAATAACAGAATATACCAGAAATTTGAAGGAATAATCACATGTTAAAAACCATTATAGATCTCCCTATAGCCTTTATTAGATGAACGATATGCAAGTGTAAAGTGTACAAATTTCGTAATGCCCCACACATGCAACATAGTAAAACAATACCTTGGCGTAAACTGCTAAAATTATCCCATCTTTTAAGGAAAACAAACAAAAAATACTCATGGTAATGAAAAAAATGCCCCTAAGTATGTAAAGAGAAATTTGAAACGTATTAATACATCGAAAATATTAAAAATTAAAAATGTTTAAAGTGCATTAACACTTATAAAATGGATATGAATTGTTGTCTTTTATGAAAATAATTTTGGTGCTAAGACAAAAAAAATTAAAATTGTTTAAAAAATGTAACAAGCCTTCTGAAAGTAGGACCTTTGCTATTTTTGGTGGCTTACCGTGTAAGTCAGAGAGAAAATTGATGGCTCTCTTTCGTTTATTAAATAATGGTGTTACAATACAATGAGGTATAGGTACATATGGGCATTCGGAGCACGCGGCTTCATTGGATCACAGGTTGTAGCTCCGTTCCTTCTCACTTCCCGAGATTGAGTTATCCCAAACTTTTATAGCAACCGTGTCGCAACCTGAACGCAGGCCGCCCCTTTTGACTATTTTCGTGTTTCTTCCGTGTTTGCGTGAGCTATCAAACTTTTGTCTATGGTTAGTAGAACTGTTTATCATTTCCGAGGATTGACTTTGCTCATCATGCGTCATCTGATTCAAAAATGGAATGGAATGTGTTTCTGAATGAAGCCTCAAAGACGAGGCAAACAAAATCACTCCTCGAAGTTGAATCACCCGGTCGTGCGAGGAAATAATAAACAGACGCTGCAAAACACAAAAATAGTTCAACTATACAAAATAGGAAATATAGGAAGTTGCATGAACTACCTTATATGTAACAGGCTTAACACTTGGAAGAAATTGCTTTACGAATTCGTTTAAAACTCAAGTGAAATCTGGTGATCAGTGCTATTTTCATATTTACACCTATATCAAGTTTTCGTTTCAATACAAAGTTAGATGCAACTTTTTGCAATATGTACTGAATTTTTGAATGGGTTGTCAATAAAATGGCCATTTTTGATCATGTAACGGAAGTTTTTAGTCAAAGTAATCTTCCCAAAAAATGCAGCCCAGATTCAGAGGAACATTTTGGTATATTGGATTTGGTATGTTAGATCAGAAGTTTTTCGAGTTCAAACTAATTTATTTTTGAAAAATGATAATTTTTCGATATTTTAGCGTAAGATCCCAAAACCTATGCTAACTTACCGTAAATACTGTAAAATAGGCGGTGGGACATTTGCGGACGGGATATTTGCGGACGGACATTTCCGGACGGGACATTTGCGGATGGACATTTGCGGACGAAACGTTTAAAAAATTCAAATTTTTCAAAAAATTTGAATTTTTTGAAAAAATTCAATTTTTCAAACGTTTCGTCCGCAAGTATCCCACCGCCGTAAAATATGCCCCTCTCTAAATGACGCCTCCTCTCTAATTAACATCCTCCCTCTCCATGGCGTTGAAAAATCAACCACTACCACATATGCAGAAACCGTTAAAAATGCAATACAAATCTAAAACTTAGCGACTAGCGTTTTCTGATGTTGGTTGTTAGAAAATTTTTGGTGAAAATTTATTGATGATTTTTTGAAAAATTAGAGGGTTGAAAAATTAACGCTCCGGGGCGTATTTTATAGTATTTACGGTATTTCTTTTTGCCTAAAAATGAGTTGTTTTACCGTTTTGGGCCATGAACAACAATTTCTGATCATTTTTTGGACCAATTCTGAAAAACTTTATTTAGGTCCAAGTCCAAGTTCACATAAAAAATGCTAATTTTTTAAGGCTTGTCGCTCAAAAATGATGAGAAATTGTTGTCCAATTCTGTACATTTAAAGGATCAGTTCGGTCGGAAAAAAAAGTTGCCATTTTTTATATATTCGGAAAGTTCATGAAAAATGGAGCATTTTTCGTTTTTACTAGTGATCGATCCCGTCCCAAAATTTTTGAGCGAAACTCGATCCCGTCCCGAATCGGGATAAAAACACACCCCTAAAAATACCCCTCCTCTAAGTTTTCATACCCCTAAAATGGATTAAAAAATGATAAAAAAATGGGTTAACTTTTTTTAAAGATCCTGCGGTGCAGAAAAAATCACGGGCTGACAGGAGCGTGATTTTTTTTTATCAATTTTTGAAAAAATTGAAAAAAATCACCATATATTTTTTTCAAAAATTTTCGAAAAAACTGAAGGGTAAATTTTTTTTCAAATCCCGTCCCGGATCCCGAAAATCCTGCCATAGCCTATCCCGAAAAATCCCGTCCCGGCCAAGAGGTCAATTCCGAACTCGGGATCGAACACTAGTTTTTACGGCATGTTTGGAATTGTTGTAGTTTTTGAGATAATTGCAAGTTGGCGATTTTTGAAATTTATTTACTACAACGAAAACTTGCACCTAGGTCGTGACGATATTTTTTCTCTGAATCAATAAACTCTGTATATTGAGAAGAAAATTCAAAATCCTTGAACATTTAGATAAAATAAATATAGCATTTTGTATAACTCGGCGAGACGAATAAAATAACACCAAAATTATCCAATTTGAAAATTGTTTTAGGTATTAAAACGAAAACATTTGAATTTTTAGAAGTTTTCGTTTCAATAACCCAAATAATTTTCAAATTGGATAATTTTGGTGTTATTTTATTCGTCTTGTTGAGTTATAAAAAATGCTATATTTATTTTATCTAACTGTTCAAGAATTTTGAATTATTTTCTTCTCAATATATAGAATTTATTGATACAGGGAAAAAATTAGGTACAAGCTTTCGTTGTGTACACAAAATTTCAAAAATCTCCAACTTCAAACACAATTATCTCAAAAACTATAACAATTTAGAACATGCCGTAAAACAAAAAATGCTCCATTTTTTATGAACTTTCTGAATATATACAAAAATGACAACTTTTTTCCTATCCGACTAGTCCTTTAAACAACTCAAAATAAATAATTTTTTTACACTTTTTATATTTTCTTTCGTCTAAAAGCCATTTATTTTCCTATGTTAGAGTAACAATCCCATAGCGCCTGATGTCTATGAATCATTGCCGACTCTTTACAAAAACTTTTTGACTAGCAAGCAGTTGCATTTTCGTGAGTTCAAATGAGTTTGATTTACATATTGAGTTGCTCAATAAATTTCCGGCATTTTTCAACAAAAATTTTTTTCAAATATAATTTTTTCCAAATCGATTAAAAAGGAAGTTTATATTTTTATCTGAAAATCATCCTTTTGTGGGTAATTTTATCCGGAAAATCGAAGCGATCATTTTTGAAGCATGAATAATTTTGCCTGATCCCAGAGCCAACGCTAGGATTTGGGTTTAGAGGGAGCACAACTCTTTTTTAGACTTAGGGCAATACTGTTTTTAGTTTGGGGGCACGACTCTTCATGAATAAAAAATATTTAAAAAATCATTTTTGAGCAAAAATTGAGAAATTTTGACGATTTTTGATGAAAAAATGGCATTTTTTAATTAAAAAATTGAAAAATGTTTTACCAACTGCACCATTTCTCGTTTAACATTAAAAGATTAACTATATTAACCACATATATTAACCAAAAATCGATATGTTAAACATGGTTAAAATGGCGTTTTCATGCTTCGAGAGTGCTTGCAATAGATTTTTCGTATAAAATTACCCCTAATAGAGTCTTTTTTATGAAAATAAATTTTTTTCGAGATGCGGCTACAAAGTACACCCCTTTTAAGTCTCAATAAAAATTTAAAAAATTTTTTGAAACCAATTTTTTCAAAAATTTCTTTTTCTGGCATACTCGGAAGAGCGTGCAGAAACCGTGTCAACTGATGTGCCCTTCTAATGTTTAATCAGCCCTTCCAATTGGCCCTTCCCATGTTGAGGAAGGTTGTTTTTCAACTTTTTATGGGACGCTAAAATAAAAATTTTGAACCTAATGGAATCGAACCCGCGCCAATAACATAAATGGCCAGCGCCCTAGCCATTAGGCCACGCGCACCTTGTTTTTTGGAATCTTACTAATACACAGAGTTAATCCATTCAATCACTGAAGATTTCCTTTGTACTTTTATCGATTTTCGACCATCGTGTATTGAATGTCTCAAGACTTTTTTGCATGTTCCTTTTGTGTTCATTCTATTTTGTTTGATGTTTATGTTTTTTTCACTTTTTCACTTTTCAATATACATAATAGAATAAGTGTAACAAGGTTTTTGGGGTCGTGTGAGTGTGGCGCGAGAGTTTATCATTAAATATGTTATTTTTCATTGTCTCTATTCGGTGTAAAGTTTAGTGATAGGAAAGTTGTTTGATGATAACTTTTAAACCTGAAAAAAGAAGTATGCATGTAAAAAGTCCATGAACAAAACGTTTCAAAATTAAAACCAGTCAACTTTTGTATGAAAAATTATTCATTTGGAAAATGTGCTCAATCGATTCCCCGCGCAAAATTACCCCTACATGAATAATTTTAGTAAAAAAATTTTCCAATCCCAAAAAATTTTTTTCGTGCCCAAAAATGGACTTTTTTAACTCACCCTTTAACTATATTCCATATGCTCATTTTTTATTATGATAACTGCTCAATCATCCATCTGTCCATTTTTTCTGTTCAAAATCGTGCCTTTCGGCTTATCTTTAGGCATTGCTGGTATTTTTTCTTATTTACTCTGAACAGTTTTTCTCTAGTTTAAATGAAATTTGCGACGACCAAAGACAGTCACATGATCTCTTATTTCAAAATATTGTCAATCGATGCCGAACATTGACTCTCGTCCATTGCTTAATCAGCAAAAAGCGACGATGCTTGTTGTTTGTTAACATTGCTATGAAATGGTTTTATTTGATAAGAGAAGGGAAACGTTGGTG
>JAQGBS010004031.1:0-10763 GCA_034698545.1 Acrobeloides obliquus
ACTTGAATCTACTGATCTTTCTGTACGGGTCTAATTTGTTTCACTTATATATTCGAAAAATAAAATTTTATTTTAAAAAATGATTAATCTTGAAATGGTCAGAGGGGATCCACCCAGTCATACGGACGCTCGGCAAGTTGGTGCGAAGCCAGCGATCGACAAAACAAATTGAAGATTTTGTCGTAGTCCGGCTGATCGTAGTAACGCACCGAGTCGATGTGATCCATGATCTTCGAGTATTTTACCGGGTAGCCTTGGAACAGCTGAGCATGACAATGAAATATCAAAGTTTATCTTCACATTGATGTGTATGGTAATGACTCCGTTTGTCTATCTATGGTTTAACAGTGAATTACGAAACGACTTCTTGCGACTCTTTCAAAGGAGATAGTCCATTCGTCTGCTACATACACGACTTCTTCTAATCGGAGAACACCAAATCTACCTAAACGAACTCCCATAGAACTACGATTTTAACTTGTTTATGGAGACTTTATTTTACGGAGATCACACGTGTACACGAGGTGGTCGAATTTTTCAAAATCGAAGCGCTACCCTAGTGATGTTTAAAGTGATCATATTAAAGTCTGTTTCCGCCACCATTGGGAAAAAAGTCCGGAGGCGATGGCCAAGTGGCCCAAGACACAGCGCGTCTGGCAAGTTAGGCAATGTTGGGCCCGCAGGTTCGATCCCACTAGAGCAAAATTTTGATTTTCAAAAAAATTTTTTGCTCCATTTTTTGTAAAAGAATTTTTTGAAAATCAAAATTTTTGCCCTAGCGGGATCGAACCTTCGGGTCCAACGTTGTTTAACTTACCAGATCCGACGGGCGGCGCCTTGGACCACTTGACTATCGCCCTGAAACTTTTTTTCTGATTGGCGGCGAAAACGGACTTTAATCACAGTGTGAGTAGTGGAAAATACACCGCCAAGTATTCACCAATTAACGGGAACTAGTTGTAGTTCTCATTATAGCACAATGGTAGTGCACTTGGACGGTAGACGGGAGCCTGGTCCAGGTTCGAGTCCTGGTCGGGTCCGAAAACTTTTGCCCAATTTCATATTCCCTAACATTTTTTGGTAATAAATTTTTCGAAACATTTTGTTCCTTTTTATTAGCTGAAAGCTTTTTTTAGACTGAATGATAATTTGTTACTCGTTGCCATTTAAAATTCTCTTCCTGATATGAATGATTTTTATCTTTATCTAGTCGTAAAAAAATCGTAAAAGCATGCAGAAAGGCAAGAGAAAGGTTAAAAATAATAGGATCGATAAAAATGGAAGTACATGAATTGTTGTTTCTAATTCTAGACTTTCTCATAGTATTCTGAAAGCAAATCTTGTATCTTTGTATTGATCAACTGAGGGACCGAGCGCTATCGCGTTCGGTGGGGGAGAGGAGGTTTTCCGATAAGTCTCCAAGTGCCTCCGAACGAGATCTCCGTCCTGAACCGATTGCTTCCAAGTGTTTCCGAGCGCCTCCGAGTGCTTATGAGTTCTTCCAAGCGCTTCTGAGTGTCTACGAGCGCTTCCAAGCGCCTCTGAGTTCTTTCGAGCGCCTTCGAGCGCTTACGAGCGCCTCCGAGTTCTTTCAAGTGCTTACGAGTGCTCTGATTCAGGGTTTTCGTTTGGGGTTAGGCTTAGGCCTATGCTTAAGCCTAAGCTTAAACTTAATTAAGCTTAGGCATAACCTTAAGCCTAGACTTAACCTGTTGCTGTCGACTTCTATAGCCATATATCAACATTTTTCTTTTTAAGTTAAATCCTTGAAAAGCACGATTTTTGAAAAGTCTGTATATTGGCACAAAAACATGAGTTTCGTTCAAAAAGACCGATTGGATCGTATTTAGCGCACACTCTTTACTACTGCTAAAAAAAGCACTTCATCGAAAAACAGTGAAAAATGCCGATTTTAAACGTATTTTTTGGGCCGCAGATACTTATGAAACAACCTAATAGTATTGATTTTTGTACAATACAGTCAAACCTCCGTTTTATGGCAGCGACCACGCAGGGATGCAAGCTGATTTCTTTATATACCAAATTTTCCCATCGGCATCCCTGCGTGGTCGTTATGTCCCCTGTCGAGTGTCATAACATGGAGGGTTGACTGATAACGGAATTATGTTATGTTTATTACTTATTTAGTTTGCTTTAATTTGATTTTTTCAAAATTTCGGAGCACGTTCCCCTGGTTGCCGCCACTTAACATTGACTAAACTCGGCAAAAAATTTTTTATTTTCATCCGGAAATTACTTATTTAGAGGTAATTTTATGCGAAAAATCGATTGCGCGCACTCCCGCAACCTGAAACCGCAGAAAAATGGTGAAAGTTCGATTTTCTCGAGAAATGAACAAATATCACCCATGCATCCCTGCGTGGTCGTTTTTGGCGGAAAAATCGAATTTTCACCATTTTTTGCGGTTCAGGTTGCGGGAGTGCGCGCAATCAATTTTTTCCATAAAATTACCCCTAAATGGGTAATTTCCGGAAGAAAAAAATTTTTTACCGAGTTTAGTCAACGTCTAGTAACGGAAACCAGGAGAACTTGCTCCAAATTTTCTATTTTAGTCATGCTATTCGGAGTGCTTTGTCTAGTAGGATGTTCCACCTTCAGTGGTCTTACAAGCTTGAAGTTTAATACTACTACGGGAAAGTTCGAAAATTTTGAAGTGTATAATGTCTCCGATGTTTCATATTTTGCACAAGCGTCACCTAATTACGTGTATGCATTAGGTCGTCAAACACCAAATAATACTCTCATGCGATTTCATTTATCAAGGTACAGTGAGTTTTTTTTCTTCACAAAATTGACAAGTAACTTGAGAAGTTTTGGCAAAAACATTGGAAAAACTTTTGAGAAAGGATCAAACAAAGGTTTTCATGCTTCGGGAATACGCGCAATAGATTTTTCGCATAAAATTACCCCTAGATATGTCATTTTGCAACAAAAAATTGGGCAAAATTTTTTTCGGAGATTAGGCCCTAAAAAATACCTCCCCCCCCTTTAAGACTAAGCCCAAGCATAAAACTAAAACTAAGCTTAAGCTCAAACCTAAGACTAAGCCTAATCTTAAGACTAAGCCTAAAGCGTCGAAATTTCAACTCAAAATTGGTTCAAAATTTTACATATAAATTTTTTTCTAAAAATTTTCGGTAAAAGTTGTCAAAAGAAAGTCCCCCTTAAAATAGGTGCTCTACAACTTTTTAATTGAGCACTTCCAAAAAAATTCCTAAAAAAAGTTTTGAGGCCAATTTTGAGTTGATTTCTCGCTGATTTCGATCGACTACTAGTAGGTAGCAAGTTGATAGTGTTACTTGTAAGCTAAAATTTTCAGTGAAACTCCTGGAAAATTGGTTTTTGATGAATCTATAGCACTTTCTGAAAACGGTGCTTGCTATTTAAATTCGAACAACCTAAACAATAGCGCCGAAAGATTGGCAATTGCATACTATAATGATGGTGCAGTTCAATTTTTCGATGATAATATTACAATACAAAATGGCTTCGAAGAAGGACCAAAATTGAAGTTTATGAATTTTTCTAACGTTGACCCATCAAGACAAGAAGCACCACATGAGCATTGTAGAGGGTGTTCAAGCATGAGTTCCCCGATAAGAAAATTCGGAGCTATTGTGGATCAGGGGGGTCACCCCAGGGTCAAAAATCGAAAATTTTTGTAAAAATGACGTGTTTAGGGGTAATTTTATGCAAAAAATCGATTGCGCATATTCTCAAAGCGTGGAAACCTTTGTTTGACCCATAAAAATTGAAAAATACGTATTTTTATCCATATATACGTATACTATAAAAATACGTATTTTTCAATTTTTCAGGGTCAAAAGGTTTCACGCTTTGGGGATGCGCGCAATCGATTTTTTGCATAAAATTACCTCTAAATATGTCAGTTTTAAAAAATTTTAGAAAAAAATTTTCTTTTGAATTTTGACCTTAGGGTGACCCCCATTCCTGATCTACAAAAGCTCCGAAAATCCGATTTCTTATTGAAGAAAAAAGATTTTTGGATACGATCTTTTATATGCTGCTAGACACGTAAAGATATTTCCTTTTAACAATATTTTCATGATTTTTGAATAAGTCCGTGTATTGAAGCGAAAACCTGAATTTTTCTTTGTGAAAATTTCAAAAAAATAACAACGCCATTTTGTAGAGAATTTTTAATTGTAGGCTTTAGACTTAGTCTTAAGCTTGGGCTCAGGCTTGAAATTAGGCTTAGGTTTAAGCTTGGGCTTAGTCATGGCCATAGACAGTACCCAGGTTTGGGGATACCAAGCAAAAAATTTGGGCTTAGACTCTGGCTTGGACTTAGGCTCAAGCTTAGACTTAGGTTTGGGTTCAGGCTTAGGCTTAGCGCATCGAAAAATGGTAGTACTCTAATTTTTTGGGTGAAAATCGGAGATATTCTTTTCGAGAAAATTCAACTCAAAAATTGCTAAAAATGGCCAGATTTTGCATAAATTAACGATAAAATATGCAATTTTTTCGGCCATTTTTAGCAAATTTTGAATTGAATTTTTTCAAAAAGGGTATCTCAGATAAGCCTAAAGCTCAAGCCAACGCCTTAGCCTAAGCCCAAATCCAAGCCTAAACCTGAATCTAAGCCTGAACCTAAGCCTAACTCCAAGCCCAAAAAGCCTAAGCCAGAGTCTAAGTGTAAGCCCAAGCCTAAAAGTTACAAAAGACCGTATCCAAAAATCTTTTTTCCTCGATAAGAAATCGAATTCTCTTATCGGGGAACTCATGCTTGACACCCTGTATTATTCCGGCGAATAATAACACCAAAACTGACTATTTGGCTACTGATTTAGGTGCAGATAGGGTTTATAAGGTATTTTTTGTACAAGATAAGCCAAAAAACATCGCACTTGTTTTGTGAAAATTTTCTAAAATTTTTTTTCAAAAATCATTTATAATCGGCAATAGGAACGAATACACCGCACAGTTTTTTACGGAATTGACCGCTCAAGGATCTTCCGCACGGATCTTTCGCATAAGAATTTTCGAAAAAATGAGGGGTATTTTCATACGAAAAATCGATTGCACGCGTCGAAAAAACTTGAAAACGCCTCCCCAGACCGTGTTGATTGCATCAGACAAGTGCTCCTTCGTCGAATCGCTGAAATCCTCCAACATTCGGTATTCATTTCGAAAATTGTGTATTTCATAAGTTTGAACGTGTCTTCAAGAGTTTTCGATGTGTGCAATCGAATTCTCACATGAAAATACCCCCTTATAGGTGATTTTTGAAAATTTTCGCCAAAAAACGCAAAAATACGACTTTTTTTGGCTCACCTTGTATGAATTAGCTACATTTAGAAAAAAATTTTTAGCTTCATTTAAATAAGACAACAAATAATATTTCTATCACTGACATCATACAATTAGCATCCGGATCCGGACCTAGACATATAATAAGACATCCCAAATATGATCTTTTATTCATCCTCACTGAATTAAACAATACTCTTATGATCTATAAAGAAAATTCGACAACTGGGGTAACGTATTTTCTATCCGGTAGAATTTTTCTTGTAAACTTTTTGATTTGTTTGTAACTTTTTTTATGAACTCCGCGATTTTTTTGTAAACTTTTTAACTTTTTCTTGTAAGCTTTAGGCTTAGGCTTGTTTCAGGCTTGGACTTAGGCATTGGCTTGGGCTTATGCTTGGGTTTGGGCTTATGCTTATACTCTGACTTGAGCTTAGGTTTAGACTTAGACTTGGGTTTGGCCTTAGGCTTGGGCTTGTGCTTAGACTTGTACTTAGGCTTAGGCGTTGGTCTGGGCTTACATATTGTTAGGCTTAGACTTGGGCTTAGGCGTTGGCTTGGGCTTAGGTGTATGCTTGGGTTTGGGCTTACGCTTATACTCTGACTTAAGTTTGGACTTAAGCTTGGGTTTGGCTTGGGCTTAGGTTCAGGCTTGACTTGGGCTTATGCTTGGGTTTGGGCTTAGTCTCAACTTAAATCCAAGCTTAATTCAGAATCTTAAGCTTGGGCTTAAGTTGAGACTTAGGCTTGGATTTGGCTTAGACTTGAGCTTATACTAAGGTTTGGGCTTATGCTTACGCTTAGATTCTGACAGGCTTGGGCTTAGGCTGAGACTTAAGTTTGGCTTGGGATTAGGATCAGGCTTAGGCTAAGCGAGGAACTTTCATTTCTTACTTGCTCCAAGAAAAAATCAAAAAGTTTACGAAAAAAATAAAAAGTTGACAAGAAAAATCGCATGGCTTTTTTCTATCTTATGTAATTCCTTTTTTATAGAACTTCACTTTTCTAAATGTATATTCTACAGTGGTGATTTCGAGCACAACCGATGTCGATAATTCGAGTAAAATACAAAACGCTGGGCACCTAGCCATTACTGACGATGGTCAGTATATTTTATGCTCAAATAGAGGAATCTTGAACAGCATTGTGGTTTTCCGACTCAAAGATCCTGTGAATGGTACTTTGGAGTATAGCAGTGTAGCCGGATCCGGTGGTTATCATTCTAGATATTTTGCGATATATGAAAATTTCCTTGTTGTAGCAAATATGGTAATTGGAAATATGCATACAACTCATTAAATCGAATTTTAGAACTCGAACAATGTTGTTTCTTTCAAGTTCGAAAATGGGACTATAGGAGCTAAACTAGATGAAGTGCAATTAACAAAACCGATGGCTTTGAGTTTTGTTCAAGTTCAAGTAGACAACACGAATTCTACAGCAAATCCTACAGACACGAGTTCTGCTTGGAGAATTTATTCTAGCCATTTTCTTACTTGGTTAAGCATAATGATTGTTGTTTCGAAATAACACCAATAAAGATAATTGTTTAAAGACCAATCCAGTGAGGAAAAAAGTTGCCATGTTTTGTTGATATTCGGAAAGTTCATGAAAAATAGAGCATTTTTTGTTTTTACGGCATGTTCTGAATCGCTTCCGTTGTCGAGATAATCGCGTTTGAAATTTTGAATTTGTGTACATGTTTTCGTTGTAATACACAAACTTTTTTGAATTTTTTGCAGAAAAATCGATTTTTGCATAAATTTTTTAAATTTTTATAAAATGAACATTGTAACAATTTTTATAGCTAAATGAAACGAAGAAAATGGCATCAAAATTATCCAATTTTAACATTGTTTTGGGTTATTGAAACGAAAACATGAATCAGAATTTTCGTTTCAATAACTCAAACCAATGTTCAAATTGAATAATTTTGATGTCATTTTGTTTGTCTCATTTAGCTATAAAAAAACTGCTACAATGTTCATTTTAGGAAAATTTATAAGGTCATTTTTGAAAAAATTTTTCGGATTTCATTTTTGGAATAAAATCATTTTTTGGTCCCTTTGGTTGAAATCATTGAAATTTGTTATATCAACATTCTCACAAAATTTCCGCCTCCTCCAAAAATGCACGTCATTCATCTTAATGTCCGGCAAGGCGAGAGGATCTTCATCTTATAGCCAGGTGAATTTTGATTGACATTTGGCGGCGTTTCAGCGGCGTTTGAAAGTGTTCTTCAAAAATTTTGAACATTTTGGTACTACTCACGATTAGCGACCGCAAACTACTATTTCAGGAATTTTTTTTTCTAAAATCAAAGAGGGATTTTTTGCGATAAATCAATTGACAAAACATGAAAACGCTAAACACGACCACGCAGGAATGCAAGTTTTTCCCGCCAACACGACCACGCAGGGATGCAAATTTTTTCCTGTAAACACTACCACGCAAGGATGCGAATTTTGTCTGCCAAACACAACCACGCAGGGATGCGTTGCAAAAGTATAAATACATTCAAACTCGATTTAGTGACACCCTTCCTACGATTCGATTTAATGACCCCTCCTGAGAATTTTTCCCGCCAACACGACCACACAGGGATGCGTTACAAAAGTATAAACATAGTCAAACTCGATTTAGTGACATCCTCCATCTAATTCGGTTTAGTGACTTCTTGATAGAATTTTTCCATCAACACGACCACGCAGGGATCCATCAACACGACCACGCATGCATTGCAAAAGTATAAATACATTCGAATTCGATTTAATGACCCCTCCCTGGGGGTGTCGCTAAATCAAGAGTTGATTGTACTTGTCTCTGATTTTCAGGCTTAATTTTTATTTTATATATAAAAACAACAATGACATGGAAAAATGATATAAAAAAGTAAATGCAAAAAGTGAAATTTGGAGTTTAGAATGACTTTTTTTGGTTGCAAATAGAGTATTGGGCATCTAGACTTTAAGTCTTGGTCTCATCAATTTCTTGCACTACATAGGTATTGTAATAAAACACTGAAAAGACTCTAAGATTAGATTGAAAGATTGGCGCTTAAATTACCCAGAAAGCTGATAAATCCGGCTGGAAATGAAAATCTTGATATGAGATCGACCCGTTTGGACAGTTCACTTCGTTTGCACAACCAACTTTTTATGGAGATTCTCTTCCATATAGGTTGTTTACGATACAAACTAGCATCTAGTCTCATCGAAGGTCGCTTGTTATTGTTATTATTACCAAACATGTCGGTTGAAGGTGGACATATACAATCCGAGACCTAAAATATTAATGGCTCGTTCAATAAATGCACACCCTTTTCCTGAATCAGGGTCAGGATAATTTTTTTATACCTTGAAAATGCGCGTAAACGATTCTCCGCCTAGAAAAACTCATAGACAGTCGGTTTTCCTGTTAAAATCCGGGTTATAGTACATTTTCGCTTCAATACACACATCCTTTCTCTGAATAAAGGAAGCGTTCTCGTGGCGAAAACGCTTCCCTGATTCAAGGAATGCGCGCAATCGATTCCCCACCTGGGTAATTCAGGTGCTTTTGAGCGTTGCGTCGAATATTTACAAAAATGACTCTTCCGGAGGTTTTTCTAGACGGGGAATCGATGCCGCGCCGCGAAAACGCTTCCCTGATTCAGGGAAGGAGTGTGTGTATCAAAGCGAAAATGTACTATAATTCGGATTTTCACGGGAAAACCGACTGTCTATGGGTTTGTCTAGGCAGAAAGAATCGTTTGCGCGCATTTTCAAGGCATGAAAAAATTATCCTGACCCTGATTCAGGCAAGGGGATGTGTATTGAAGCAAACGAGAAAAAAATCGAAAATGTGTGCAATCAAGAATCGATTGCATTTTTGATCCATTATGATTCCCTGAGCTCTTAAGATTTTTTTAAATCACACAGACAGAATAAAGAAGTAGACCCTGATTCAGGGAAGGGGTGTATGTATTGAAGCGAAAATATACTATAATTCGGATTTTCACGCTAAAATCGACTGTCTATGGATTTTTTGGCACCAGAGATCCCAAAAAAAGTTCACCTGTAACCCTCCAACATTTTTTCTCTTTTCTTTTTTCAAAAATTCTTGTCTTCCATGATAATTGACCAATGCGTATTCCAACAAGGCTCCAAAAATAAATCCTAGACACACCTAGAGAGCAAAAAAAAATTTGCACTTCATTACACAAAAGTATACCCCTATCCAAACATCAACGGCTTTGATGTAAGAAACCGGTGGTAGCTTCGAATTGATACCAGATGCCTGTGTAGTCATTGTTAGTAAAGTTGTTACACCCAACGAGACTCGAGCGGGTACAGCATCCTAAAAAATTTTTTGTGTTATCAATTTCTCTCTCAAATTTTCGTGTCAATACACCAACTCACTTTGTCTAGCCAAAAAGACACCCAACTGACGATCACCAACATCATACATGGAATATATAGCTGAATAAGGTAATAACTTAAAGGAATGTTGGACCGAAGTGTCCCAATACGGGATACTTACCTATATTCACGGCGTAGCTTAAGTTTCACTCGGGCACAGCTGTATTCGCCTAGAAAATTTTTGAAATGTTAATTTTTTTTGAAAATTTTTGGACAAAAATATTGTCGTTGTTCAGCATACTCGAAAATCTTTTTTCCCAATTCACTCGGAAAAAAACTTGTATGTAAAAATTATATATTCGGAAAATTCGTGAAAAATGGAGCATTTTTTGTTTTTACGACAACCTCTGAATCGTTGTAGTTGTTGAGATAATTGAAATTGTTCATGTTTTCGTTGTGGTAAACAAACTTTTTTGAATTTTTTTGCTGAAAAATCGATTTTTTAAATTTTCATGACATGAACAGCAGTTTTTTATAGATAAAGACGAACAAAAGCACACCAAAATTATCAAATTTGAAACTGTTTTGAGTTATTAAAACGAAAACCCTGATTCATATTTTTGTTTCAATACCCCAAAACTATTTTTAAATTGAATAATTTCAGATAATGGATTCAACATAGTCGAAAACCCTTGAACGACATACATCATGCGGCAATTTATAAAAGTACGACTGCGCCGAACACGCCAAAGGGTCCCAATTAGGCTTAGGCCAAAGCCTAAGTCTATCTAAGCTTAGGCTTAGGCCTAAGTCTATCTAAGCTTAGGCTTAGGCCTAAGCCTGATTGGGGCCCTTTGGCGTGTTCGGCGCCCCGTTTGGTGCCCCGTTCGGCGCAGTCGTACTTTTACAAATTGCTCATCATGCCTATACAATTCAAAAATTTGCAAAAGTGTGTTTATTGACACGAAAACCCTGATTTTTCGCGTATGCTGAACACGATGATGTTATCCATTTTTTTAAAATTTCCCCAACCCCTTAAAAATGCATACCCAAATGTAATATTAGACAAAGCAAACAAAGGAAGTTCACATATCTTATATAGCCATATCAATTATTGCTTCATCCCATATA